>JAODAL010023857.1:0-61795 GCA_025379985.1 Phyllomedusa bahiana | reverse complement strand
GCCAGAATTCGGGCTCAATTTGCCCCCAAAAACAAGCTTTTCGCCACATTTACTATGAGTTTTAGACAGTTTCGGGCACTTCTACGTTGCGTCCGACACAGGGGCGTGGCTTCATAAAGGGGTGTGGTTTCATGGGAAAGGGGCGTGGCTTAAATGTGACCAACATGCGCCAGGATGTGCGACTAAATTCTGGCGTAAAAGTAAGCGAACTTAAAGAGTATGTGTCATCAAAAAATGACTTATACATTTTATTTTTTAAAACCTTTTGTGGGAATTTTTTTGTGCTCTTTTTCAGAAAAAAGCAGGGTCAAACGGGAAAGGAACCCATTGTGTACAGAAAACACAGTCCACCAGTCACAAGAGAGATGTCACAGCCCCCCCGCCCCTCCCTTCACATGAAAACAACCCTATACGTTAGGGGAAGAAACTTCTTAAGAATCCTTTTGGGCTGAAGCTGCTGTAAATATCTCTCTTCTGCGTTAAAGCGTGCAAGCAAAAATGTCTTCCCCCAATAATAAAACGCCGAATTGGAAATCTACAAATCAGGAAAAAAAAACGACTGAGGGAAAAAGCATATGGCTAGGTCTTGATTTAATGAGTAAAAACTTTTCCCCTTTAAAAAAATGGGGCAAAGGACTAGACTTTTCTAACCGCACCAGTTTTATCAAACTATGTAATTTGGCGCATTTTAAGAGTCTAAGCTAATTTTACACGCTAAAAGTAAGACACTTTTGATAAATCTGCCCCATTGTGTCACCAGAAAATCTCTAAATCATATGGATAGATAAAATAATCAAAAAGTTATGTCCACATAAAGTGACATGTCAGATTTCAAAAATGGGGCTCTTACCACCGCAACCATTTTAAAATGCTGTGTTGGTTGTGTTGGTAAGGGGATAATGTACTAATATACATACTATGCAAAGAAAATAACACTATCCATAGTTATACCTTTAGTATGCCTTTATCTTCAAGCACCATTTGGAGTCCATTTTTGAAAGCTCTCGGTCCCAGAAGAAGAACATCAAAAATATAAACACAGCTTTTGGTTGCTAACTGTAAAAGAAAGCAGAGTAAGTAGGAAGGTAAAAAGGCAATAATCAGCCTTACATTTAAATAAAAAAAAAAGTGGGGCCTTTAAAGACTATTACCTGAAAAGTAAAGGGGAATAAAAAATAAACAGAAGGCTCTGATCATGTTAGCCACAAGCATAACTTTTAATTATGAGACTAAAAACAAGGGTCAAAATGTTGACCCTCAAACGAGGTTCACACGGCTTATTGACGCGGTAATTGCGGGACGGATTCTCCCCCAATTACGGATGGTACGGGGCGAGGCGGGGGGGGGCAGCTCGCCCGGCCCCCTAGAGCCCATTTTCCACGGCCCCTATCCCCCCCGGGAATTTTTGTGCATGCCATTTCATAGAGTGCATGCCCTCTATGAGAACGTGGATTTCCCTAATGCCTGGGAAAGGGTTTCAGCCACATTTCAGCCAGTACGGCGCCAAAATTCTAAATTTCCCTGCCCGAAATAAGCCCTGTGAACGGGCCCTTTGTGTCCCGTTAAATGGGGCACCCTGCAAAAAAAAAAAAAAAAAAAAAGAAAAGAAAAGGGGTACCCCCGACCTCTGCCCAAAATGTTCTTCACTGGAAGACTTGCCCAGCAGGGGGGGAAATTATGCCTATATGATGGCTGATCTGGCCCACAAAATTCGGTTGCTTAGCATTTCCTGCTCCACTCATTGGTGGCGATGCAAACTTGCACTGAGCAATTAGCTCTGCCAGACAGAGGTGGGAGCTAAGAAACATTTTCTTTCCAGAGTATACCCACAGTCCAGATTATACCTGTGGTTAAAGTGGCCTAGGATAGATTAAACCCCAAGTATATTTTGGGGTATACCTCAAAGTATAAATTAGCCTAGGCCAATTCATACCCCTCAGGCCACATTACACCGTTACACATTGCTATATCAGCTGCATTGGGGATGCAGCTTTGTCTAGTAAGTTAAGTGAGAAAGCTGAGTTAAATTTTAAAACTCAAACACAGAGGACTTCCGGGGGCGGGACGCATGATGGCGGCCGCATTTTAGAGGAGCTCCGCTGTACACTCCAGAGCATCTGCAAACATCAGAGCCATCGCTCACTCTTGGGACATAAAAACGACATCTCAGCAGAGTACGACCTAAGAGGCGCAGAACAAGCACCACATAATCATCCCCAGTAGCCCAGAGGCGGAGTACGGCCTCATCAAACCCTGAGCGCGGACGAGAGGCTCCTCACACCAGCCGAAGGCCGCGGGCCTTGAAAGGAGGAACGCCGACTCTGAGACACAATACAAAGCCGATGCCACTCTCTGACACCAGCCCGCGACACGACAGCTAGCTGACACCCGCCCTCGCCCTGAGAACACACTCAGAGGCGCCAGAGAGACGTGCGACCGAACCTCGTGAGCCGGAGGACCGGGAGGTGGCGAGCACCGGATCGGAGATCGCAGAACACCACTGGCTTATACAGTGCCTACAGATTGCCGCAGCCCGCGACCCACCACAGGGAGAACCGTGTGGAAGACCGACAGCTGCAGGGGTCTCCAAGTTCACGAAGAGAAAGGACTGTCAGGCAAGCTAGAGACCGCACCTCCTCACAACACCAGTGGGACACTGATCGTCTGGCGGCCAGCTATCCCACGGCCCGAACAGCGGAATCGGAGGTGAGATCGCCCCAGGGAGGGGGGACGACACTGACTCCAGGGACGCACCCGGAAAGCGCCCACAACAGCCCCAGTGAGACGTGGTCATTTTGGGCGGGAACGGACGCCATTTCCCCATTCGGCGGGAACGACCACCGTTTTCTTGCCTGGCGGGAACGGCTGCCATTTTGATCGGGAGCACACAGCTGTCATAATATAGGAGGCGGGAGGACTGGTCGTCCTTCATACGACCGAAGGATACCTCAAAGACCCAGAGAACCGGCACCTCACACCCTTGGAAACAGGCAGAACTCTGTCAGTAATAAGACACTCTTTGACCTGTACGCTTTAGTGTGTAGGCTTCCCCCGTACCTACTATCCACCCGACGGGAGCGAGGCCTAGTAGGCACAAAATCACAACTGCTATAAGCTCTAACACGGAGCAATAGCGCCGCCTGCAGGTCACCCCGCTTCTCACATCGCCTACCACGCTCCACAAAGAGAACGCTCTGAAGAGGCAGCAGTAAAGGGAATACAAGTGGAACGTGCTCACACAACAACCTTTGTGTATCCCTTATTTAGTGAACTATTCAACCTTATAGAACCCAGATTCACCTTCATAACATCGCCTTAGCCGAAAACAGTCTATACCGACAGAACTACCAGTCCAACTAACAACAGGGTTCTAATAAAGAGATATATCGGACACTCCAACATAACCATCTACCCACTGAAACAACTCAGTGTCTAAGCCCTTAACACCTAAAGTGGCTTCCAAGTATCACACCGAGCAATATACTGCCAGCACACGATAGAGCAGCAGCACCACCTACTGGACTGGGGATTAATTGGCCTTGTGGGGACCTTGTAGAACACAGAGCCACCTTCATAGTACAGTCCCAGCTGTAAACAGCCACTGCATACAGTGATATAACTACAAACAAAAACAGAGTGTTGAAAAAGGGACACTCCCTGTATCCTGTCGCAAATATCAGCACACTGTAACAATCCAGTGCCTAAACCCTTAATACCTAATAAGGACTTCAAATAACACATTGAACATTACACGGCAAACGTATGACAGAGTAACAACGCCATCTACTGGACTGTGTCAACTCAACGGCACCTTCTGCCTTTGTCTCTTACCTGACTCAGTCACAATAACATCAAACCTACTGGCTACAGAGACGCGGTCACGACAACACCTTACCGGCCGCAATACCTTCCACACCACAGAAAACCCCCCGGGCCACAGCACGGAGCACGGCCCGCTCGACTAATCATTTAATTGGAAAGCTAAAACCAAAAGGGACTCTTAGTTGCTGTACAATACAAGTATCCATTATTACAACAACTGCATAGAGACACTACCTCCCAGACAGAACATCAACCAGCACAATATTGACTTTTCAACTTCGCAATGTGCAGACAACGAAGCTCATGACAGTCTAACCCAAAAACTCTCCCTGGCGCAGAACCACGCGGTCTCTCTTCCCCTGTGAATCACAAGTCCTTTTCTCCCCATATAATGGACAAATACTTGCGCTCACAATCCAATACCCAACTGCAAAGAAGGGCCAAAAATACCCCCAATCCATCAAACACTAAGGGCTCCACACCCAAAACCACTCCATCCACTACCAAGAACCAACCCAAACATCAGCTACCACCTACACCTATGGATATGATCTCACAGGACCTTCTAACAGACGGAGACATGACTCCACCAAATCTCTCACCAGCCTCTAGTCCACCCATGCATCGAGGCCTCGATGTGGACTACGCTGCATCAGTGGCCCAGGAAGTATCAAGACTTCTGACCCCATACTTTGACAAACGTATGGATATGATCCAATCTTCCATAAACACGGCATTGAGCCAGATCACAGAAAATGCACAGAAAATCAGCGAACTGGAGGCGAGAATCGTGTCCTGTGAAACAACTATGCAGGCTAACGAGCGTGACATCGCCCAACGCCAGAACACAGAGATCATCTTAACAGATAAACTAGAAGATTTAGGGCAACATGTATGAAGCTCGCCACGTCGGGGCGCACCTTTCCGCCAGTTTTCCGGTGAAATCTGCGCCTGATTTATGTCGGGGCCGGGGCGCGCTCATACATACAATGTAAAGTCCGCCGCGCCTCACCAGTGTGTTAGGCGCAGTGCGGGACTTTGGCGCAGTGCGGGGCTGCGCCTGAGAGTCGCCGCCGGAGGTAGTGGGGTCATACATGCGGGGAAAAGTCCGCCGCGACTCGCCAGTGTGTGGGGCACAGCGCGGGGACTGAGGCGCAGAGCGGCGCTGCGCCAAAGATTCGCCGTCTGAGGAGGTGCACTCATACATGCGGGGCAAAGTTCCCGGGGCCGCGCCAGTGTGTGGTGCAGAGTGCGGGGACATGGGCGCAGTGCGGGACTGCGCCGAAAATCTGTTCCGATGCGAGACAGGCTGGAAAACAGCGAGAAATCATTCCACATGTCGGTGCGGAGTATGAATCAAAAATCGCCTTTATAAAGGCGGAAAACATTCTCAGAAAAAGAGCTGAAACCTAAAAAATAAAAAATACATAAAACAAAATCACTTTCCAAATATCCTAATTCAAGAATTAGGATATTGGAAATTGCCGGGAAATACAGTAATTCAAATTCTGAAAGCTATTCTCATTGGTCAGCAGAAACCGGCCAATCAGAATAGGAGCGACAGTGAACCATTAAAACCTATGGAGAACTATTGACCAATCAGAATCAAAGGCGGGGCAGTTCAATATACAGTAAAAATGCAGAAAAGAGCTGATTGGCTGAGCAAACGGGGGCTTGGCTATCTCGGCCAATCAGAATAGGAGCGACAGGGACCCATTATAGCCTATGGAGAAGTTTGGACCAATCAAAATCAAAGGCGGAATAGTTCAAAATACAGTAAATATGCAGAAAAAAGCTGATTGGTTAAGCTAGTGGGGGCTTGGCTAGCTCAGCCAATCAGAATAGGAGCGACAGAGACCCATTAAAACCTATGGAGAACTATTGACCAATCAAATTCAAAGGCGGGACAGTTCAAAATACAGTAAAAATGCAGAAAAGAGCTGATTGGTTGAGCTAGCGGGGGCTTGGCTATCCCAGCCAATCAGAGCGCGAGCTACTTCGCCCATTGTAGTCTATGGAGAGGACGGCACAATGCAATCTCGGCTCTTAACGCCGTGCGGCATGGAGTAGGAATAAAAAAATCATTTTTATTAAGTGTAAAATATTCTCTGAAAAAGAGCTGAAACCTATAAACATACATTAATAAAATCCCGAACAACGCGTTTGTCGCCGAGACCGGCGCTACATAAGGAATTGGGATATAGAGAATTGCCGGGAAATACAGTAATTCAAATTCTGGAAGCTCTTCTCATTGGTCGGCATAAACCAGCCAATCAGAATAGGAGCGACAGTGTCCCATTAAAACCTATGGAGAACTATTGACCAATCAGAATAGGAGCGACAGTGGCCCATTCTAACCTATGAAGGAGTATTGACCAATCAGAATAGGAGCGACAGTGGCCCATTATATCCTATGGAGAAGTTTTGACCAATGAAAATCAAAGGCAGGACAGTTCAAAATACAGTAAAAATACAGAAAAGAGCTGATTGGCTGAGCTAGCGGTGGCTTGCCTATCCCAGCCAATCAGAGCGCGAGCTACTTCTCCCATTGTAGTCTATGGAGAGATCGGCGCAATGCAATCTCAGCGCTCAGCGCCGTGCGGCATGGAGTATGAATAAAAATTTTTTTTTTATTATGTGTAAAACATTATCAGATAAAGTGCTGAAACCTTCTCTAAAAATAAATCAGTTAAATCCCGAACAACGCGTTTATCGCCGAGACCGGCGCTACATAAGGAATTGCAATACAGAGACTTGCCGGGAAATACAGTAATTCAAATTGTTTAAGCTATTCTGATTGGCTGGTTTATGGCGACCAATCAGAATAGGAGCGACAGTGGCCCATTCTAACCTATGGAGCAGTATTGACCAATCAGAATAGGAGCGACAGGGACCCATTCTAACCTATGGAGAAATATTGACCAATCATATTCAAAGGCGGGACAGTTCAAAATACAGTAAAAAGGCAGAAAAGAGCTGATTGGTTGAAGTGGCGGGGGCTCGTCCAGCTTAGCCAATCAGAGCGCGAGCTACTTTCTCATAGAGTTCTATGGGAAAAGAAATGCAGAGCGAGCTCTGTTTGTGATTGGCTAAGTTAAAAGAGGCGCGGTTATTTGGACCAATGGGAGAGCGAGCGACGCTCCTATGGGTTTTCTAATGCAATCTGAAATAAAACTGTACATGGCCGAAATCAAATGATAATACTGCCGAAGTTGTCCCGATGTGTATATAAAATGAATAATAATATTGCGGTAACGAAAAAAAATATAAAATCAATAAAATCAGATTTCTTTATTTTAGTTAGCCAAGGATCAATAGTATGGGTGTAACGAAAATAAAGAAATAAACCTGATTTTATTGATTTAATATTTTTTGTTCGTTACCCCCATATTATTATTCATTTTATATACACATCGGGACAACTTCTGTAGTCTTATCATTTGATTTCGGCCATGTACAGTTTTATTTCAGATTGCATTAGAAAACCCATAGGAGCGTCGCTCGCTCTCCCATTGGTCCAAATAACCGCGCCTCTTTTAACTTAGCCAATCACAAACAGAGCTCGCTCTGCATTTCTTTTCCCATAGAACTCTATGAGAAAGTAGCTCGCGCTCTGATTGGCTAAGCTGGACGAGCCCCTGCCGCTTCAACCAATCAGCTCTTTTCTGCCTTTTTACTGTATTTTGAACTGTCCCGCCTTTGAATATGATTGGTCAATATTTCTCCATAGGATATAATGGGCCACTGTCGCTCCTATTCTGATTGGCTGGTTTATGCCGACCAATCAGAAGAGCTTAAAAAATTTGAATTACTGTATTTCCCGGCAAGTCTCTCTATTGCAATTCCCTATGTAGCGCCGGTCTCGGCGACAAACGCGTTGTTCGGGATTTAACTGATTTATTTTTAGAGAAGGTTTCAGCTCTTTATCTGATAATGTTTTACACTTAATAAAAATGCGTTTTTTAATCATACTCCATGCCGCATGGCGCTGAGCGCCGAGTTTGCATTGCGCCGATCTCTCCATAGACTACAATGGGAGAAGTAGCTCGCACTCTGATTGGCTGGGATAGGCAAGCCACCACTAGCTCAGCCAATCAGCTCTTTTCTGTATTTTTACTGTATTTTGAACTGACCCGCCTTTGATTTTCATTGGTCAAAACTTCTCCATAGGATATAATGGGTCTTTGTCGCTCCTATTCTGATTGGTCAATACTTCTCCATAGGATATAATGGGTCTTTGTCGCTCCTATTCTGATTGGTCAATACTTCTCCATAGGATATAATGGGTCTTTGTCGCTCCTATTCTGATTGGCTGGCTTCTGCCGACCAATCAGAAGAGCTTAAACAATTTGAATTACTGTACTTCCCGGCAAGTCTCTCTATTGCTATTCATTATGTAGCGCCGGTCTCGGCGACAAACGCGTTGTTAGGGGTTTAACTGATTTATTTTTAGAGAAGGTTTCAGCTCTTTATCTGATAATGTTTGACACTTAATAAAAATTATTTTTTTATTCATACTCCATGCCGCACGGCGCTGAGAGCCGAGATTGCATTGCGCCCATCTCTCCATAGACTACAAGGGGAGAAGAAGCTCGCGCTCTGATTGGCTGGGATAGACAAGCCACCGCTAGCTCAGCCAATCAGCTCTTTTCTGTATTTTTACTGTATTTTGAACTGTCCCGCCGTTGATTTTGATTGGTTGAAACTTCTCCATAGGCTATAATGGGTCCCTGTCGCTCCTATTCTGATTGGCCGAGATAGCAAGCCCCCGCTTGCTCCGCCAATCAGCTCTTTTCTGCATTTTTACTGTATTTTGAACTGTCCCGCCTTTGATTTTGATTGGTTCAAACTTCTTCATAGGCTATAATGGGTCCCTGTCGCTCCTAATCTGATTGGTCAATTCTCCTCAATAGCTTATAATGGGTCTTTGGCGCTCCTATTCTGAGTGGTCAATTCTCCTCCATAGCTTATAATGGGACTTTGTCGCTCCTATTCTGAGTGGCTGGTTTATGCCGACCAATGAGAATAGCTTGCAGAATTCGAATTACTGTATTTCCCGGCAATTCTCTCTATTGCAATTCCCGATGTAGTGCCGATCTCGGCGACAAACGCGTTGTTCGGGATTGAATTGATTTATGCTTATAGAATGTTTGAGCTCTTTTTCAGAGGATATTTTACAACTAATAAAAATGTTTTTTTTATTCATACTCCATGACGCACGGCGCTGAGAGCCGAGATTGCATTGTGCCCATCTCTCCATAGACTACAATGGGAGAAGTAGCTCGCGCTCTGATTGGCTGGGATAGCTAAGCCACCGCTAGCTCAGCCAATCAGCTCTTTTCAGCATTTTTACTGTATTTTGAACTGTTCCGCCTTTGATTTTGATTGGTTGAAACTCCTCCATAGGCTATAATGGGTCCCTGTCGCTCCTATTCTGATTGGCCGAGATAGGAAAGCCCCCGATAGCTCAGCCAATCAGCTCTTTTCTGCATTTTTACTGTATTTTGAACTGTCCCGCCTTTAATTCTGATTGGTCAATAGTGCTCCATAGGTTTTAATGGTCCACGGTCACTCCTATTCTGATTGGCCGGTTTCTGCCGACCAATGAGAATAGCTTTCAGAATTTGAATTACTGTATTTCCCGGCAATTTCCAATATCCTAATTCTTGATATTGCGCCGTTCTAGATTTTTGGAAAGTGATTTTTTTTTATTTTTTATTTCTGAGGTTTGAGCTCTTTTTCTGATAATGTTTTCCGCCTTTATAAAGGTGATTTTTTTGGAATCATACTCCATGCTGCACGGAGCGGAGCGCCGAGATTTCTCTTGCGAGCTTCTATATGTTTCCTTGCATGTTCCGTTCTTGCTTCACTTCGCCGCCGCCAGAGCATTTAGACCAAAATAAACTAGGTCTGCTTGTCGGAGCTGCCGAGCGCTGCAATGCGCGGCACTTTGGCGAGCCGCCATCGTACATGCCTCGGGGTTTTCGAGCGCGCCGCGTCCCGCCCCGGAACGCCTACACCGCACCGATTGCCCGTCCCTTCATGCGGGGCGCAGCTGAAAGTGGCGAACGCTGCGCCTAACACTGTATCCCTGCGTCCGACAGGGGGATTCAGGCCGGGAGGCGCAGTTTACTCCTAAAAACAGGCGAAAAGCCCGTTCATACATGTCGCCCTTAGAGAACAAGGAGAGGAGGAACAACCTCCGGTTTGTGGGGATCCCTGAACATATCACCAATGACAAGCTCCAACAATACCTGGTAGATGATCGGGCCAAAGCCCTATAACTGGATCTCCCAGCTGACCCTTTAATAATCGAAAGAACACACCGTATTGGACCGCCCAGGGGGGAGAGAGACAGCAGACCTAGACCAGTAATTGCCCGTTATGCTAACTGGACAATCAGAGAGAGGGTGATAAGAGCATATAGAATGGCGAGATCTCTCCGAGTCAACAATACACCCATATTGATATTTCAGGACTTCTCATCAACAGTTACGACGAAAAGAAAGGCGTTCACATCAATTTGCCGTCTATTGTTTGAAAAAAATGTCCGATTTCAGCTTCTATATCCAGCTCGCTTGAAAGTATCAATGAACGGCAGAACCACCTTCTAGGAAGATCCGGAAGAGGCGAGACGCCACCTACTACCGGATGTACCAGACTAAAATCTTTCCGTGGCAGTTACCTCATTTTTACTATTCATGTAGGCTGTAGCCAGTGGTGTGCTAATCTCACACTATGCTGATGTACTTGTTATTTCTTACTGTTACACAGATTGTTACTGTTCAACCTAGATATGTCACACTGTTATTGTGGCTTTTGTTAAACTCTGTTTTACCTCTCCAGTGTTCTTCCCTACCTCCTGCGGCCTGGACGCCTGGCGCACTGAAACCTACACATCCGGAGGCCTCCCCTGCTCGCTGGGACTCTGGAGCCTCCAACAAGCTAATCGGACCAACTGGCTTGACGAGGACTTCGACGGAAATAGGATGAGTACCATGACAAACCAAACACACGATACCTCCGCACACACTCAACAACTTAGGATAGTTAGTTGGAAAGTAACAGGCTTGAATACCCCCGTAAAGCGTAAAAAAGTCCTATCTCATCTTAAGAAATTCTGCCCCCAAATTATCTTCCTACAAGAAACACAATGGAAGGCGGGTGAGGATAACATTCTAAAGGCTCCATAGGGGAGCAATACTCGGCACCATATACCTCCAAAACACGAGGGGTAGCAATACAATTTCACTCTTCTGTCTCCCCTACAGTACACTCTACACATGCAGACCCAGAGGGTAGATTTCTCCTCTTGGAAGTCACCATTAACCTCATCAAATACACAATCCTTAACTTATACGCCCCTGACCAACCCACTGCGCCTTTTTATGCAGACCTATACAATTTTCTACTGGGACGGAACTTACAGAATACAATTATAGGAGGTGATTTCAATACGGTCCTCAATCCAGAGGTAGACCGCACATCCAGCACTCCAACCAACACCCGATCAATCTCCAATCTCCTGACACTTAAGGACCACTTCGGCCTCTGCGACCCATGGCGCTTCTGTTAAGGACTTCACATATTACTCTAACGCACACAAGAGCCACTTTCGAATAGATTTCTTCCTAACTTCATCAGGTCTTTTTCCACGCATCGTAAAATCTGATATTGCCAACATTATAATTTCCGATCACGCCCCAATAACGCTTGACATCGCTCACCCAGACGCCCATACTTACGTCAAAAGATGGCACTTCCCATCATATCTTGCAGCCTCGGAGGATTTCAGACACTATCTCGTAACCCACTGCACACAATTTATAGATGACAACATAGAACATGCCTCTAACACTGGCTTGTTTTTGCACACCTCCAAAGCAGTCCTTAGAGGCCATATAATTTCCTACTTAAAACTGAGGGCTAAAGAATCCAGGAAAAAATACACCCAATTGAACGCAGACTTGACGGCGGCTCACCGCGAGTACATCACCACCCCAAACACATCCACTAGGAACAAATTTTTAGAAACTAAACAATTGATGGAGACATACTTACAGGGACAGGCCAAATGGGGGATTGAGGCGACCTGGAACAAATTCCTCAAGTGGGGTAACAAAATTAGCTCCCTTCTGGCCAGAATGCAGAAGCCACCATCGACCAGGAGACACATTCTTTCATTGAGAGACCCGATTACTCACTCCCAGACCTATACCCCACACACTATACAAAACATCTTCACTAAATACTTCAATGACTTCTATAAAGCGTCCCCATATGACTCGGGGGCCACGTGGAATTTCTTAAACAACCTCTCCCTACCGAAACTCCCCACAACTCTCAAAGAGTCCCTAGAGATGGCACTGATGGAAGAGGAGGTGACCAAGGCCATTAAAAACTTGCCCAACAACAAGACCCCGGGCCCTGATGGCCTATCGGCAGAGTATTACAAATTATTAACACCACACCTGATCCCACACCTTACACACTACCTGAATGAGATATATGGTGGGCAATACATGACGCCTGAATTTCTGGCATCTGAGACAATTCTGATCTTGAAGCCTGGCAGGGACCCCGAACAGATCCAGTCCTATAGACCTATCACACTACTAAACCAAGAATACAAAATCCTCACCAAAATCTTGGCAGATCGTCTGCAGGAGCTGTTAGGACTGATGCTGTCTGAATGTCAAATGGGGTTTCTAAAAAATAGACACTCAACTGCGGGAATACGGATGGCAGTGGCAACAACGATCAGAAATAAGAATCAACCATACCCAAAAACAATGCTTCTCAGCCTTGATGCAGAGAAGGCATTTGACTCAGTGTCCTGGGAGTTCTTAAATACTTGTTTAAGACATAGAGGCTTCGGAGACCAATTCTTGTCCTTTCTCAGCTGCTGCCAGTCGGATTGCCGCACGTCCCTGAATATTAAAAATCTTCCCCAAACCTCAATACACATCCACAGAGGCACTCGCCAGGGCTGCCCCCTATCTCCTCTCCTCTTTAATCTATCCATAGACCCACTTATACGACATCTAGAAAGCATCACTCCTTTGAAGGAATCCAAATTGGTTCCAAACAAATAAAAATCTCAGCTTTTGCGGATGATATATTATTATACATCACTGATCCGGAAACTGCTCTGACACACATGTTGGAGGATCTTAGAAAATTCGGCTCCCTGTCAGGCTTAAAGATTAACGAGGACTTACTATTAACAGGACCGACTAACCCCCACTGGTCAACACATTACCCTTTTAAGTGGAACAGACACACACTCTCGTACCTCGGGGTCATGATTCCTAGACGCTATAATCAGCTTTACCAATATAATGTCATCCCATTATTAAAAGACCCGGAAAAAATGTTCACAATATGGAAAAAGTTGACACTATCCCCGTTGGGAAGGGCGAATTTGATCAAGATGATCGCGTTTCCAAAACTATTATATTTATTACAGTCCTTACCACTCTACCTAAAGCCAAAAGAAAGGCGAACAATCTCTGGTATGTTCTGCGCATTTATTTGGAACAACCGCAGACCACGCACGAGCATGATTGTCTTGAACCAACGCAGCCCCAATGGGGGGGGGATTAACTTTCCTCAAATCCAGCTATACAACATAGCATCCCAACTTAGGGTGGTGGGAGATTGGATAACCAATACTAAAACCTTCACGGACCCTACCCTGGACCAGCAGTTCTCACCTGATGCCTCACTTACAAGTCTCTTACATTTACCGTATAAAAGCCTTCCTCCCGAGACAACGCAGAATCCCTTATCAATGGCAGCTTGGCGCGCATGGAAAAAGGCGAGACAGATACTGGGGCTAAGCCCGAACTACTCTCTGTTATTGCCCTTCGTGAATAATCCCAATTTCAATAGAGGCCAACCACACATTAGATTCAAAAGTTGGCAGACCCAAGGCATAGGAAGAATAGCGGATCTCATCGACATAAGCAAATGACGCCCCTACTTATACAACGAGGCCCAACTAAAATTCCTGGTCCTAGGCTCCCACCCCTTTTACTATTTGCAGGCGTGCAGTTATATGATGTCGGTCATAAAAAAACTTCACAAACCCGGATTGGAATGACCCATTTCTTAAAATCACACAAACCTCTCAACACGCAAAGCGCTTACTCACTAAATTCTACATTTTGCTTCATAAACCATTAGACTACTCCAAAATTCAAGGTGGCCTCTCATACTGGACTAGGAAAATCCCCCACCTGATACCTTACATTCTTCTAGCCTCTTTGACACAAGCAGCCAAATACCTGCCGTCAATGACATATTGGGAAATGTCTTTTCGCATAACACACAGATCCTACGTCTCCCCGCACAGAAGCTTTATAATGGGCCACTCCGATGACCATACATGCCCAAAATGTAAATCTCCACATGCAGACTTGCTGCACTGCCTTTGGTCTTGTCCTGCGATTCGGGCTTTCTGGTCTAGCGTGCACTCTTTTGTCCTCAGAAATTTACTTCCAGGCTGCCCAAATACAAATTTATGGGCACTATTTGGAATACTCACTGAAGACTATAAATCACACCCACACCCTCAAAAACGACGTTTATTTTACGTGGCAGCAGTGGCCAGAAAATCTGTCTTGCAATGCTGGATCCAACCGAGCCCGCCCACCCTCAAAGTATTTTTTAGACAAACTGTCACATTTATTTAGAATGGACTGGATTGAGGCAGCTCAACAAAAAGAGAGGAAGACGCAAAACTTTTTTCAGACATGGTTGCCGTTTATTGCTCTCCTGCCCTTGCATATTAGAACAAAAATACAACAATGCTTTGAATTTACAACTTGGTACCTAGCCAACCAGGTAACAGACCAAATACTATGAGTGTAAAAATCATGACACAATCACGGTCGTGTACATCGTTCAACAAGTGCTTCTATCCCGGTGCGTCGGGCGTCTGGACTGCAGGTGGGTTTCCCTGTGTTTGTCTCCCCACTCCCCCCCCCCCTTCCTTTCTCCCTTGCTACCGGATCAAAATCCCTGTGAGAGCGGATCGGCCGACACCGACCCGCATGACGGAAAGCTTCGATGACGCCTAACCTTGGGACTATCGAAATAATATTAACCCACCGAAACAAGAATGGCCGAACTAGACTGTGATATGGCTAATGTTTCTTTATCTTGTGGTTATTCCAAATACATTACAACGATTCATCATTAAGAATGTATAACAACATGAAATATGAATGGTGGCATAGTATACAATAAAAACATGTTTTTAAAAAAAAAAAAACTCTAAAACACAGACTTTTATTACTTCAACCAGAAAATCTTGACTGTTCATAATATAATAAAAAAGTAATAACGTCTTAAAACTTAAACTTCTAAAGTTGGCTTTACATAGGGGGATTATCGGTCGAATGTTTATGAGTCTCCTGATCAGCACATGACGTGTTATACACTGATCAGGTGACCCAAAAGCCCCACAGGTATAGGAGACGGCGTGATATTTAAAAGATGCAGCCAGAGAAACAAGAATTTGCAGCTGGCAGAGATATGGAGGAAGGACGGAGAAGGGCCAGGACATGCTGGACGGTGAGTATGTTAATTTTTTTTTCTCAGCAATATCTCATTAGCAATAAATCACTTATCGCTCAATGCAAGGGACAACTATCTAGGACAACAAATCACCTAATAGTAGTCTCATGTACTGGGACCTTTAGACAAGTCCTTGCTAGAATAAGAACGTTGAAAGGTAAACACTGATAGCATTAAAATGATCATGCTTATTTTCAAGATAAAATATATGTTCTGTTGTTGACTGCAGATTAAAGCTTGCAGGATATGTCAACCAATTCATGGATTCACCGATGTTTATGTACATGATTATGTCACGACTCAACAGATTCACTGTCACCATGATCTCTGCATCAGTTGCCCAGACTCCTTTACAACATATTCCAAAGATGTTCACATATTCATTCACATTTTGGTTCAAGTTGTCCTGTAGTTTTTTTTTGCCAAATCAGTTTCTATGTGGTGGATGACTTTATGTCCAAGAAGGGAATGGTTGTACTCTGTCCTTGTCAGGATGCAGCGGATGGCTCAGAAGTAGGTATTCCCATCACCTTTGGATTTATATGTACGCTGTGGCTGTCCAAGGTTCTTTATGCATCCATAGTGTACTACCCTACCAAATGTAAGGCCAAGAGTGGTGCTTAGATACATTCTTCCTGAACAAGATGGTGGGACAACCATCATAGGAACGGGGTGGTGGTGAAGTCTCTTCATCCTGGTAAAACTTAATGTTTGTTGGTGTGGTGTGTGTTGCTCACTATATTGCCAGTTTTATTGTTTTTATTGTGCCTTGGTCAAGAATTCTATAACTAAGTAGGTTCCAATACAGTGTGGTTCCACCTTTGAACCCATGCAATAAATACAGCGCTGATTCTTGATATAAAGCGATGGTACCAGCAGTGATTTCTTTGTTGCTGTTGTGTCGGTGAACAAAGGTACGCTTCTGGTGTTCCTGAGCATTGTGAATGTTAGTACTGATGGTTGGGCAGAGCTTTTTAAGAATGGATGTCAGCTTATTTAGCACATCAGTGTTGGCATCGTCTGAAATGGGCATTGGGTCCACAGTGTCATTTTCTGAGGGATTGAGGTCCAAAGTAAGTTTGGCCTTCCATCTATACATGACCTCAAATGGAGTGCACTTGGTTGAGGCATGCACAGATGTGTGGTAGGCAAACAGAACACCAGAGGTATGAACTGATGACAAGGAGGGAAATAAAAATAAAGAATAAGAATAAGCTGTGATAGGTACTACGTCAAATTTATACGCATCATGAGATATCATATGACAAAGACAAACGTGGACATACACAAACATATATAAGCACATTTGTCCACGTTTGTGTTTGTCATGTGATATCTCATGATGCGTATAAATTTGACGTAGTACCTATCACAGCTTACCTTCAGAGAGGATGTAGTCCATGACGCTGATTTGAGAAAGGAGGAGCTTTTCTCCAAAACATCACAGATGGGCTGTTCTCGTGGTGGTCGATACAAACTTATTCTGCGATGTTGCCATACTTTGGATACTAGTAAGAATTTTCACCAAACCTATCCACCAGAATGCAGAGACTGCAATGAGTGCTTAACACGTAACACAGGTTTTATCTTTATTACGCATTGCTATTAAATGTTAAGGTCCGGAGAGTTATGGGCTATCTATGTAAGGATATTTAAGCTATAAAAAAAGATATCGAATATGAAGGACTGTTCCTGTTATTTATTAATGAGTCTATTTGGAGGGTTAAGGAGAAAGCCTCGAGAAGGTCAGGCTTTCCAAAAGGGGAGAGAACATTCATCATGCTCTTAGGGAAAAGAGATGGATCTGTTGAGGGCACTTATGGATGACTACCTTGATACCATTTCACCCGATGGGCTTAACATTAGAAATGAGATCTTAGTTCATTATTAAAAGGTTGTAAATCATTCTTAGGCTCACAATTAAATAGTATAATACACTTAGAACATTGTATGTCTTGTAAATGTATTTAGATCCATATTAATGTAAGCACTTTGTTCTTGGGTTGTGTCGATCGTAAAAGCTTGGTGCTGTTGTTGCATATAGATTTTTTTAGCAGGATCAGGATATTCATTATTAATGTTTTTTTATTTCTTATTCTTTATAATAATATTTTAAATTGGCACTTGTCCCTTTAGTTTGTCCCGTTGCGGTGGTAGTGTAGGGTGCAGATGCACTCACATTGGGTTTTACGCTGTTTCTGGCCATAACGTATCGCCGTTACATTGTTCGGGGAACCGGCCGATTCGCTGCGCTGTTTGCGCTTGTGTGGTTTTGCTGATTTCTCCTGATCATGTGACGGTTTTACTTATGTCATCTTGGAATGTCTGGAGGCGCGGCTACCCGGTGGGTTGGCTTTTCGGCTTCTCTGCATCACGTCAGCGCCGGTATCAGCTGTTGGGTAAGTGCTACTTAAGAGTTAGCTATGTTTATCTTCTCTTTACAAGCGTGGTTATGCTATATTTAAGAGGGTTACCCCGAAACTGGTTGGCACTATATGTCTTGTGCTTTTGACTGCTTGTTGCCATTTTGCTTTTTAATGCATCTTTAAATAAAGGAACTAGGATATGCAGCCGATTTATAATCGAAAAGTTTGAAATCGCAGGATTTGTTACGGCTGATCGAAATTTCTGATCACGCTATATTTTAGGTGACATTCTGAAGATAATCTATTACTATTGCGCCAGTTTTCGGCGTTCCTTGTTCATTTTGGCGCCCAGCAAATCAGCTTAGAGCATAGAGCAGAGTGAGCTGGGTGTGGGACGTCATGACTGTGATTAGAGATGGGCGAATCGATTCTAACGAAGTGGAATTCATTTAGAATTTCAGGAAAAACTTTCAATTCTGAACGATAGGCGACGTTTGGGGTGATTCGCGGGAACGAAGCGTGTTTTTAATTGATAAAATGGCTGCAAGCACATGGTGTTTGTCACGAGTGGCCCTGCAGCCCCTCGCCCGGGCTGCGGGTGCACTCGTGCTGCCGCCCGTCTGGCCCCGGCGGCTACTGTCAGTTGCTGACGCCTCGGGTTCCCGTCTGGACACTCTCTCCTTACCAGACCCCCATGCTCCTTCTCGTCCTCCTGGCCGGCGGTTTTGCGCTTACGCGCGCGCCGTGAGGCTCTCGTGGTTTTAAAGGGACCAGTACGCCCATTATTGGTTAAGGCTGGGCAGGATGACCCATATAACCACTTCCTTCCGGTTCACCTTTGCCAGATCTTTAGTGCCTTCAGAGCCTTTAGAGAAAGCGTTTCTAGTCTTCGTTTGCATCTTTACGTTGTTACCAGACCGTGCTTGCTCCCGTTTTCTGACCCACGAACCTCTGCCGCCTGCCCTGACTACTGCCCTGTCCCCGACTTAAGCTCAGCCTCAAGATTTGTACCACGCTTTACCCTTGGCTACCAACCGCAAGCAAGTCCCGCCAGTCGGAAACGACCTGGTAGTTCTCCGCCGCAGCAAGTCCAATCCCGCTTTGCGGCGGGCTCTGGTTGAAAAACCGGTTCTACTTAGATTCCGTTCCCTGGGTGGGCTTCCCACATCGCTTGCGTCGGGCCCAAGCGGATCCATACCCACTGCGCATGAGTACAGTGTTACATGGGGCAAAGAACTCTGGGAGGAAGAAAGCGTGCCTTAATGACATGTGCATGAAGAGGACGAAAGCAATCATGAGACCGGCGGGATTCTTTGATGTCACCGCACTATATAAGGCTGGGCGCGTACCACTGGAGTTCACACTGCTTATCATTGTACTTGTGTAGGGAGACTGCTGGGCTGCTAATGATAGTCATTACTAAAGAAAATCACTTTTTTAAAGCGATTTTTGGGGTGGTGTCACAGCTTGTCTCAGTGGACGCTTCTCTTACGTTCTAATTCTGATTTTATGGGGGTATATGAACTGAAGTCAGTGTGCGTCCAATTAGCTGCATATTACATTTTATTGCTATATCGCTCAGTTCTTGAGCACATTGAATATCCAAGGGTTATCTAAGCCTGTTTGCTGTTGTATTCAGTTAAAAGAAACAGCGTTTTTACAATCCAAATACCAACGTAATTTTTTGGTTGTTTGCTCAGTGTCTTTTGCACAAATTTAGATCCAGGGGTTAATTATGCATTGTTCTGCTGGTTGGGGTCAGTAAAGAAAACGGTTGGTGTTTTTCAACGCCAAGAGGAAATTTTGCCTGTAGCATTAAAGTCATATCCGTAGGGTTATTACGAGTTTTTTCTGTTGTTGTGTTCAGTAAAATACACACCGTTTCTAACACGCTACCAAAGTTAAAGCTTAGTTAGTTAATTGTTGGCAGCACATTTCTTTTGCACATTTACATCATGAGGTTACCTAAGTATTTTTCTACAGTTATATTCAGTAAAGAAAGGTTGTTTTTTAACTGCCAAAAGGAAGAAATTTTTCCCTGTAGCATATCTCATATGCGAAGGTTAATTACGGAGTTTTTCTGTTGTTGTGTTCCATAAAATACAATCGTTTTTTACCAACTACAAAGCTGGTAATTGTGGCTGCACCATTTCTTTTGCGGCAATTAAATCCAAGGGTTAACGAAGTACTTTTCTGCAGTTGATATTCAGTAAAAGAACGTTTTTCACCGTCCAAAGAAGAAATTTTGCCTGTAGCATGAATTCATATCCGATGGTTATTACGAGTTCTTTCTGTTGTTGTATTCCGTAAAATACACACCTTTTAACACGCTACAAAGCTGGTAAATTGTTGGACTGCAGCACATTATCTTTTGCGCATTTTACATACCTCAAAGGGTTAAACTAAGTATTTTTTGCAGTTTATTCAGTTAAAAGAAAGGTTGTTTTCACCGCCAAAGATAGAAAATTTTGCCTGTAGCATAAATTCATATTCCGAAGGTTAATTACGAGTTTTTTTCTGTTGTTGTATTTCCTGTAATAAAATGCACGCTGTTTTAACATGTACAAAGCTGGTAATTGTTGAGCAGCACATTTCATTTTGCGCATCTTTACATCCTGGGTTAAAACTATGTATTTTTCTGCCAGTTGTATTTCAGTAAAAAGAATGGTTGTTTTTCACCGCCAAGAAAGAAATTTTGCTGTAGAATAATTCATATACGAAGGTTAATTAGAGTTATTCTGTTGTTGTGTTCCGTAAAAAATACACACCGTTTTAACACGCTACAAAGCTGGTAATTGTTTGGCAGCACATTTCGTTTGAGCAATTTACATCCAGGGTTAACTAAGTATTTTTTCTGCAGTTGCATTCACAGTAAAAAGTACACGTTTTTTTTCACTGGCCCAAAGAAGAAATTTTGCCTCGCATTAATATCCCGAAGGTTAATTTATGCTCTGTTTTTGTGCTTTTTTATTCAGTAAAATACCAGTCTGTTTTAAACGGCAACAATACAAGTAAATTTCTCCTGGCAATTGGTTGAGCGCAATTTATATCCAAGTGTTACCCAAGCTTGTTAGTGGGTTCATTTGGAGTCAAAAAACAAGGGGTGTGTTTTATCATATTACAGATATATTCTATTAAAACAGGAGTCTGTAATTTTAGAAGAATCAAGTATTGTTCAGACAGAGAGTTGGCAGGCTCCTCACATGCGAGTGGCAGTGGCACAAACATTCCTGGAGCATGCACAGGTCGCAGCACAGCAACGGGACATCGCAGCAAGGGTCACGCGGTGGGATAGGGAGGGGGGTAGCGGCTGTCAGCAGTCCTCTCCTGTCCTCCACCGCTCTGTACATCCAGTTCCCTCAGCCAGAGATCTACTATGTGGTCTGGACTCAGCGCCACTATAAAGCGAGGATGAACAATTTGAGGAGGGGCAGTCAGCAAGCTACTTGGCACGCGAAGGAAATGGGGGCCATATACTGCTTCTTGCAGTAGGCGGCAAAAGTTTAGGATGTGGAAAGTTGGCATGGGAGGTCATGTGTTGGTTGTGAGGGTTATGTTAAGCCTATGCATCAAGACGGAGATGAGGACAGCAGAGAGTGACGAAAACACAAATCGATGTTGATGTAGCCGACCGCACTTGGGAGCGGGGTGAAGCAAGGGCGTAATAATCGTCAGGAGAGGAGGGCGTCAGCTTGCGCCGTCAGGCTGCGGCGGCAGCCAGAAGTGGGTTGTGTGGCGTGTCAGCAGGGTTAGACAACAGTGTGAGTCAGGAGCCATGCGGGCCACTGGGTAGAAAACCCGTTTCGCAGGTCCAAGAAAGTAGCGGCACAGGGGCCTCAGCGAAATGGCCCTAACGGCGCGGCGGTTATAGTAGTCTACTCAGTGCGAGCGTTGGTGTGGTAAATCAGATACTCGGCGGTGTGGCAGTTCTTTGCTTAAGACACCAGAGGAGGCGATTGGGTATATGGTAGAATCTGGTGGGCAGAAAGTGAAGCGAGGCAGGGACGCTAATGTGGGACCTACGGCCTGCGTCTAATACATGCAGCCTCACAACCTAGTTGGCTGGGAGGAAACGGTGGCTCAGATGTGGTGGTCCTTCCTGCCACCGCAGCTTATGCATCAGGAGCAGCGCCCAGTGGCTCGCATGCCATTGCATCTTGTCAAGGCTAACACCACCTCTGCAGAAGGGAGCTTTTTCTCTTTGCCATACATCATCCGGTCCAGCTGGCTCCTGCTCCTCGCTTTACTCATGGCGCCAGCAGTCCTTCAACGAGCCGATTGCAAAGAGGGGACAACAGTATTGTCCAACCTTCCTAGGTGCAGAAAGCTGACTGTGCTCCTAGGAAAAGTTGTTGGTACTGCGTCCCTTCTTTCCAAATGGTGGACTCTGCACCGTTCAGAGAACTAATGGCTTGTTGCCGAGCCGAGATGGAGAGTTCCAAAGCCGTAATTTATTTTCCAAAAAGGCGGGTAGTACCAGGCACTTCACAGAATATGTAGAACAGAAGGTGTGGGCCAGCACTTTGAGCTTTATCGGTTTTGTTCCAAGAGTGCACGGCAGCACGGATGTCTAGAGCTGTACTACGGTCAGGGCCAGAGTCATGTCCTTTACGGCCTACTGGGCTAATGGGCCTTACTGCCAGGCACACCAAAACAACTTGGACAGGAGATGCCGCTTTCTCCTCCATGTTGTAAAAACTGCTGCTCCTGCGCATGGTCCTCCGCCTCCTCCTCCACCACCACACCACATATCAGCCTCACAAGTGCTGCTCCTATACCACATGTGAAGGTACAGCGGTGTCACGCTGTTCTACATCTGGCTTGGCCTCGTCAACGAAGTCACACAGGGGAGGAATGCTTCCGCGTCATTGCAGAGAAATCAATGTGTGGCTATCTCCGCACCAACTGAAAATCGGAACAATGGTGACGGACTAAGGGAGTAACATGTGTCCTCGCTGCACCGTGGAGGGTGATGGTCCATGCGCACTGGCATGGCGAGGCGTGTTCAATCTGATGTGAAAAGGTTCCTGAAGGCTTTCCACGATCCTTCAGAAGATTCTGAAATTGGCCAGGATGAAACTGTGCATGCATTTCATCCATTCCTACAAAAGCCAGGAAGACCGTCCTCGAGAGTTGCAGCGGCCAGAACTGCCTCTCCCAACACACCACTAGTATGCGATGTTTCCAACCCGTTGGATTCCAGCCTGCCACATGTTGGGACCGACTGTATGAACAGAGAAAGGCCATTAACGATTTTTTTGATGATCTGGGAGGGACAGGAGTACTCCTACTGTGTGACTTTGATGTCAGCCAGTGGCAGCTCGATGCGTGATATCTGCGTTTGATGAGGCATTCAGTGGAGCGGTGACGTTTATTTGTCAGTCGCCAGGACTATAGGATGAATAACGTCATCCACTACACAGATGCTGAAAAATCTGTCTGGGGCAGGAACTGGAGACGTGGCGACTAATTCTAGCCGCTACATAGTCCGGTGGGGACTGAACTGGAGGAGGAGGATATTGGAGCAGAACCAGAAACATTGTCTGGTGAAATGAGTGGATTTTCTACCCCAGGTGACAGGAGAGGAGGTGCAGGATCAGCTGGAGGAGGGTAGATGGAGATGAGGAAGATGAGGCAGATGACCGCAAGCACCGTGGCAGTATAAAGTGCGAGGATGGAGGCAGGGAGTCCCTCGGAAGTCCACTTGTGCAGATGGCGCAACGCAGCATGCTGATTTGCCTGGCTAGTGACAGTCCGAATAGTTACCATCCGGCCTGAGGGATGACTTCTGGCTCTTCACATATTGGACCTCGCTACCAGGGCAATGGGAAGCCTTTTTCCCTGCTGCAGAGAGAGGGTAAGGACAAACTCAAATACTATAGGGAAATTCTCCGTAGTCAGGTTGGGCGCTTCCTATGTGCGGCATCGTTCCCTCCTCTGACAGGTCTGACCGGGGGCTTCCTCAGCACTCACATACTACTGCAGCTGTGTAGGGGGAAGGTGGGTGGGGTGGTAGGAGCAGTACCAGCTCATCAGCAGCAAACGAAGTATGTGGGTGTCACTGAAGAGCAGCTTCCATTCACCGTATAGTGAGGAGGTGTCAGTTGCCCGAGCTAGCAGCGAAAGGACCCTGGAGCAGTCCGAACCAACAGGTGGTGGCTACTTAGACAGGCACTCTGCCACCCCAGTTAGAAGATCAGCTGGGACTACTGGGCAGCCAAACTGGTATGGTGTGGCCGCAAAACTTGTCGAGTTTGCAGTGGAGAAGCTGTCCTGCCCGGTCAGTGTGTGGCATCAGAGGGGGTGTTCAGTGCGGCGGGGGCCATCGTTACCCCAAGGAGAAACCCGCCTGTCCACTGGAAATGAGGAACGACTGACTTTGTCAAGATGAAATCAAGGTGGACGGCCAGGATTTCCACACACCAATGCTTATGCGTTCAAGATTACATCAGCCATGACGACTCACCAAAACTTTGTGAAATGAGTCTGGATTCAACTACCCGCCTCGGGCCATTAGTCTGATGCCCCGCCACCCGTCTGATGCCACACTCTGCTGACATTTTTCTCCATCTGCCACAAAACCATCTTTACCAGGGAGTGGTACTGCCACCCACCTCCACACTGTCATGTGTGCCATTCTTATGACCTACACATGCGCTGCTGCTGGCTGACGTGACATCACACTGTTGTTATTGTACACACTCTGACCTAATTGCTGCTGCTGCTGTTGTTGTTGCTGCTGCGGTCACCTCCACCCCCTGTCATTGTGCCACTCTCTGGCCTCATGCTGCTGCTGCCGTCACATGCCCTTGTGGGAAAACCTACATGGGACAAACAAGTAGGCAGTTGAAGATCCGACTGAACGAGCATAGGTCAGTTATCCGGCAGTTTATGAAAAAAGAAGATTCTCCAAGGTATCTAGGAATGATGATGGGAAGAGACACGGGGAGACCTCACTTGCCCGACATTGGGTAAAGGAGAGACATGGATTAGCAGAGCTGAGGTGGTGTATTCTGGAGAAGGTAGGTAACTGTGAACCTGCAGGGTTATTTTATAGGTGACTTATAAAATAACATTTCATAAGTCACCTATACATTGTACATTCACATTGGAGCCTGTAGATGTACTTTAAATAAACGTGTTACTTTTCACACTATACTCCTGGAGTGCTGTCGATTCTGTATAATGTGGTTAAGGGATTTTCTGCCCTAAATTTGACTAGCACCCAAAAAAAATGTTTTAACTGGAGTGCCAACCAGGCTACAGTTCACCCACCTCAAGGGCACCTTTGGTCCATATGCCACAGAGGGATTGCTCTGTTAAATGAAAGGAGCTTGACCCAGAACTCTACTTCTCTCGTCTCTATCTCTAAAGAGGTTACTCTCCACTCTACTCAAATATTCTCCCTGCAACAACACCTCGATGATATTGAAAACCATAGTAGACGCAACAATCTTCGCATTAGAGGTCTTACTGAAGGCATCTCTAATGCTGATTTATTCACGGTGGTCTCCGCCATCTTTAACAACCTATTAGGCCGCCCAGCCTCGGCTCATATTGAAATTGATAGAGCGCATAGGGCCCAAAAGGGAAAGAGCAGTTACTCTCAAGACAGCACTTTCTAAAGTCTCTTCCTTAGAATTAGCTCACAAGAGCGCTCTCTCGTCCTCTACACGCCGAGAGTTACAGGATGCTTGTCTGGAGGTTTAACGTCTTATGGAAGCATCTTGGGGCCGTTTAATTCAGATGATCCGAAGCAAATTTTATGAATATGGCAATAAGAGTGGCCGGATACTAGCAAGGACGGTTCGCTCTCAAATGGCCCAGTCTCTTATTCCCTATAAAGACTACATCCAATTCCATGGTTCACTGCACTGGGGAAATCTTAACCCCTTCACACTTTCTATACTAAATTATACAACCTTCCACCTTCCTTTCAACCTTACCAGCCAGGCGTCCTCCCCACCCTTCCCTATTATCTAAAATCCCAGATTCTGTCTCCAAGGCTTTGGAAGAACCTTTTTCCTTATTGAAGTTGGAGTCAGTTATTAAAAACCTCCCAGGTGGGAAAAGTTCAGGGCCAGATGGCTTTACATGCAAATTCTTTGATTAAATACTTTACTGACAGCTTCTCAACCTTTGACTATTGAATGCTTTTAACTCCATCTCCCCGGACATCCCCTTTTCCTCCCAGGCGATGCTGGAACATGTGGAAATTATCCCTAAGCCTGGGAAAGACCCACAGTCCTGTGGTGGTTACCGCCCCATTTCTTTATTAAACGTAGACCTAAAAACTTATGGCAAATTAATTGCGAACAAAATTAATCCACTCTTACAATCTCTTGTTCATCTAGACCAGGTGGGCTTTGTCTCGGGTAGAGAGACTTGTGACAACACGCTCAAGACCTTGGACATTAACCACCATGCCCATTCTCATAATTTCCCTCCCATGGCCCTGTCATTGGATGCAGAGAAGGCGTTCGATCGCATATCAAGGCCTTCTCTCCACCAGACTCTCACTCATATGGGTTTTGGCTCTATTTTTTTATATAAAATTTCAGCCTTGTACAATTCGCCCTCTGCACGTATTAAGGTGATTGGCACCATCTTCAAACCCTTCTCTTTCTCCAACGGGACTAGGCAGGGATGCCCACTCTCTCTGTTACTGTATGTTTTGGTGTGGAGAACTTAATGGCGTCTATTAGATCTAATCCTGACATCATGGGGATCAACATCAAGACTAGGGGATATAATGCTCCGCATTTGTGGACAATCTGCTAGTCTATATAACAAATCCGCATGTCTCCCTCCCAGTCCGGTTGGTGGAAATTAAGAACTTTGGAACTTGGTTAAATTTTAAGATAAATTTTTCCAAATCTGAAGCACGGGGTGTCGGTATACCCTCACAGGATCAGAGTCTTGTACGGTCTAATTTCCCATTTGAGTGGTCTAGGGTATTTCCTATCTGGGGATTTGTATCTCCGTGGACCTTTCAAAGCTTTATTTTGATAACTCTCTCCCACTTCTAAATTGAACGATGAATTACTTAGGTAATTGGCATGCAAAAGACTTCTCGTGGTTTGGCAGAATTAATCTGCTTGAAGGAGTTGTCTCATTACAAGCTTTCAGCCTACCTCAGTGTGCCTGGCAGTTGAATTCAGGGGCGTGCTTCTTGTCTGCCTCTTCTCCTCCCTCTTCCCCCCTCCCCTCAGCACACAGACAGCTCTCCTCTGTAACTTCTATACAGCAGGGAGGGGGGGGGGCGAGGGGGTTTGCTGCCAGAGTTAACCCTGTGTGTGCCTGCCTGATCTATGAGTGTGGAGCCAGACGTCTGTGAAGCTGTGTATGCTAATAGCAGAGCAGGGGGGATGCAAGTGTTCCTATACCCCCTGCTGTAGCATACATATCTCCACATCTCCAGCAACAACAAACCCTATCAGAACAGACACAGGGCAGCTGGGAAGTGTTACTATAATCACGATGTGTCACTAGTACAGCAGAGCATGAAGCATTCACATGCCCCCTGATCTGTATAGTATTAGAATAGTCAGAGCTCCACAGACACATCATGATTATAGTAACACACAGGGTCACTGCTGTCACATCTATTGATCAGCCTCATCTCTGCTCTTCTCAATCTGTGTAGAGAGCAGGAGGAAGCAGGCACACACAGGGTTAATCCAGCTACACAGACACAGAAGCCAGAGCCTTCCCCCTCCCTCCACTACAGAAGCATTCTGTGTGGGAGGGGCTCTATGCTCTGACCTGTATTCAGAGGCTGATGAGTCATACAGACCTGACAGCCAGTGAGATAAGGATCAACAGGTCAGCTGCTATAGAGATTTTAGAAGCTGATGTACTACTACTAACAGGGCTAACTCAAAATCAGTAGGACATTTGTAATGAACATATATTGCAAAGCTGCTTGTTTTTTAAAGATCTTTTAATTAAAACCCAATCATTGTAGCGAGACAACCCCTTTAAGATGTCTATTCTTCCAAAGCTCTTTCAAACCATCCATATACACATCCCTGCACCTTTTTGGAAGAAGGTTAGACGCTGTTTCAGATCTTTTATCTGGTCCACCCGATGCTCTAGAATCGCCTATGATACCCTTATCAGACTGAAGGATGCTGTTGGTGTAGGCCTACCTGATTGCAGGTTGTATTATCTGGCCTCAGTCTATTCTCACTTCTTCGGACAGGGATAAGAAGCTATGGGTCAATCTGGCAACGGATCTTAGATTCTCTGCTGTGGTTGTGCTCCCCTGGACTTGGACCCCTGCTCTCCAGAATAGTGTTTTGTCCTCCTTCTGTGTTAGACACACCCTAGAAACTCTCTGCTCTCATAGGGATTCTTATAATCTCATTGACCGTAACGACCCTTGTGTGCCAATGACCGACAATCCTGACTTCCACCTGGGCCTCTCACATCAAACTTTCTTTGTGGGTACAAGGGAAGCAATGTTACGCTTCTGCCATGCGACTCTGGAAGGGAAGTTACAACCCTTGGATGATATTCTTAATGTGAAGACAGCTTCTGCTGGTACTCCCTTCCAATACAAGCAACTCTCCCATTTCTTCAATAAAATTAAGTCTAAATACAACCTATTTAGGCCCCTTACAGCCTTTGAGCAATTACTATTAACCTCTGTGGGACGAGATACTCATCTCTCATGTATAAATTATTGTTATCAGATCACTCCAAGTCATTTCTCTCCTGTCAACATTCAGAGAAAGAGTTGGGTCTTTCCTTTACCAACCCACAGTGGGAACGATGTTTCCAATTAACCAATAGAGCAATTATTGCTTCTAGACACCATAAAACTTCATTGTTGTGGGTGCTTACAGTACCCTAAAGTTATCCACAATTGTCTTAGTTGTTATAGGACAAGGTTGAATTCATGTTTTCTATATGAATATAGTATAGATGTGCAGAGGTCTTTTGTATGATTTTTCTTTTCATTCTGTGATGCAACATTGTTATGATCTCCTGTTTTGCATTTTGTATTCTCAGTTATGTGTACATTCTGAGAGTATTTTCTATGTATGCCATTTACTCAATAAATACATTTTTTGAATTTGAAAAAAAAAGTGAAATATTGAGGATGTTAATATTACCACATCTTCAAACCAACCTGTATAAAACTTGTATGTGTTTTCCAAAATAAAGAATTTTGCCTCTGAATCAACTTGATGTCAGGCGTCAATAATGTGTGTATGTCCATTCAAATATTAATTTGGAAACCAGCACAACAAGGACTAAGATGCAGGTTTATAGCGACAATAGTATATTTGCTCCAGGTATAGATGTAGTATTTGGTAACTGTATGACTTATTTAGAGGTATTACACAATAATAAATAGATGAGTACTTTTGAAAACACAAATTTGTCAGCACTCATCTTCATTGTACAGTGTACTGCTGAGGTGGTGGACAACATTTATGTGGAATACGCATTAAGTGAACCCGTCACATAGGTTGTGCCCCCCTTCCTGAGGGCAGCAGAAGCTAGTGTCAGACCTGCTGTTCCAAGCGCTGTGCCCCTTATTCTATAAGATGCAGCAGTTTTAGAGCATTTACCCCTTAAATCTTATTCATGAGCAGGTGTTAGCTCCACCCACCAAAGGCTAGCTCAGCCCACTGACAGTTATTCACCTGTTTCTACCTATTCAAAGTAATAGGTTTGTCAGTTGAGGTGGGCGGGGCTAGCCTCCGATTGGCCGGGTTTGAAAAAAACTGACACTCTGAAGGACTCTTCAAATGAATCATCTGGCTGAAAACTGCAGATTTGAGCATTAAATACATGAAAACTACAGCAACTTACAGAATAAGGGACACAGCACTGGAAACAGCAGGTCTGACACTAGCTTGTGCTGTCCTCAGCCAGGGGGGCAAAAACTATTTGACAGGTTCTCTTTAAATTAGTAACCGGAACATACTTTTTTTTCCTCTGTAAAAATACAGGACGCAGTTTACGATGTGGCATGGAAAATGCTGTGAGAACCCAGGCCTATTAAGCAAAACTTAACACAGAGGACCCGAGCCCAGGATGTTTTAGGACCTTAGCAACGCCCCTACCTATCATGCAAGCAGTATGAAACAGATGACAAGTTCCCTTTAAAATATGTAACAGTTCTATATTTCGGTTATCTAATACCCAGAACAAGAAATTGGTGGCAACAGTGCTAACTCTATTTTATTCGCTCTTGAATTTTGCTAATAGTGACTTCCAAAAGAAAAGAAGCTTTAGCTGCCGATTCTGTACAAGCTCTCTTTGTTAGGTGTCTACATGTTAAGACAGTCCTGAAAAGAGTAGTGTTATATGACAGTGTTATTTTGTTAAGTATAAGTTCATTGACCTGCTATGTCAATGTATCCTATGCCTACTCACTTATGGGCATATGCACTTAAAAGTTTTAGAGCAATGTGTATTGAGCAGTTTCAGATGCTGCCTTGGTCTGTGTTATTACTTTCTTTATAGTGTGTTCTTTTATGTTTTGTTTTCAATGTGCAGAAGTAGTTTTCTTTTTCCTTAGAGGGAGGGGGGGGGGGGCTACTGATGAGATGTTTGTTCATGGTCCACCACGATGAGAACATTAATCTGATATTAATCTCCCATACAAATCACTGGTCAAACAACACATGGAATATTGTGTGCACTTTTGGACACCACTGCACAATAAAGACATTGCAGAGCTTAAATAGTTAAAGGGATTCTATAATCAGGAAGACTGATAGAATAATTTGTCACCAGGACCACCTCAACCGAATAGTTTGTTGTCTCCATAGAGCCAGGGTTCAATGGCTTAATATAGGATATTTGAAAAATCCACACTTTGGCTCAGTGCATAAATATCTTAAAGCCAGGTTAAAAGTGGCTTATTTATTTAATTACCAGAAAAAAACTTAATCTACAATAAAAACCTAGACATATAAAATGCATAAAGATTACAAAGACATCCCGTCATCTAAATAAAACTTATGGAGAACAATGCGTTTCATGTGTGTAACACTTCCTCTGGTTCACTTCCTCTGATTAGTGTTATACACCCCTCAGAAATCCACCAAACCTTTAATTGACAGGTAACTGCTGTTTACTCATTGATTAATCCTTATATTAAAACCTAATATCGCCTGCTTTTCCTTCTTTGTCTTTTAGAGCCAGCGTTCGGCATGTAGTTTAACGGGTGGATAAATTACATAGAGAGGCTGGCGATGACCCAGCTGTCATGGTCCATGTTGGGATTTATGGCAGAATACATGGTACAGTTGAAACCATAAGTTTACATACACTATATAAAAAGACAAATATGCATGTTTTTCTCACTATCTGACATGAAATCAGAATTAACATTACCCGTTTTAGATCAATTAAGACTACCAATTATTTATATTTGCCAAATGCCAGAAAAAAGAGAGAGATAATGTTTAAGGCATTTTTATTACTTTCTGTAAAGTCGAAAGTTTACATACATTTCATTAGCATTTGGTAGCATTGCCCTTAAACTGTAGGATTTAGGTCAAATGTTTTAGATATCCTTCCACAAGCTTCTCACAATAGTTGGTAGGCATTTTGGCCCATTCCTCCTGACAGAACTGGTGTAACTGAGGCATGTTTATAGGTCGCGTTGATCATGCCTGCTTTTTCAGCTTTGCCCATAAATTTTCAATAGGATTGAGATCAGGACTTTGTAGTGGCCACTCCAAAACATTGACTTGGTTCTCCTTAAGCCACTTTATAACCAGTTTAGCAGTATGCTTCAGGTCATTGTCCATTTGGAAGACCCACTTCCGTCCAAGCTTTAACTTCCTGGCTGATGTCTTGATATATTGCTTCAGTGTTTCTACATAATCTTCCTTCAAATCATTGACAACTATTTTGTGAAGTTCATCAGTCCCTCCTGCAGTAAAACAACCCCACACCATGATGCTGCCACCGCTGTGTGGGATGGTTACACAGCAGGGATGGTGTTCTTAGGCTTCCAAGCTTTGCCCTTTTTCCTCCAAACGTAATGATGATCATTATTGCCAAACAGTTTGATTATAGTTTCAACAGAATACAGGAAATATCTCCAAAAATGTAGGTCTTTGTTCCGGTGTGCATTTGCAAACATTAATCTGGCTTTTATAGGTTTCTTTTGGAGTAATGGCTTCTTCCTGGAAGAGTGGCCTTTCAGCCCTTGTTGATACAGTACTCATTTCACTGTGGATAATGACACAATCATACCAGCTTCGACCTGCATCTTCACAAGGTCTTTTGCTTTTGTTCTTGGGTTGATATGCACATGTCGGACCAAATCATGTTAATCTCTGAGACACAGAAAATGTCTCCGTCCTGAGCGGTATGATGGCTGGACATTGCCATCTTGTTTGTTCTTGCCTATAACTGTTTGTGCAGATGAACGAGGCACCTTCAGGTGTCTCTAAATAACACCCAAGGATAATCCAGACTTGTGCAAGTCCCCATTTCTCTTCCTGATATCTTGGCTGATTTCTTTAGACTTTCCCATAATGTTACACACTGAAATAGTGTGTTTTTGGTGTGGATTAAAATACATCCACAGGTGTTTGTCTACTTAACGCAGATGTTGCCAATACACCTATCAGAAGCTTCCAAAAACATGATATTAACATATGGGCTGTCAAAAATTGTTTAAAAGCATAGTAATCCTAGTGTATGTAAATTATTGACTTTGCAGAATAAAAGTAATTAAAATGCCTTAAAAATTCTTGCTCTCATACTCTGGCACTTGAAAAAAATATAAATAATTTTGGTAATCTTAATTGACCTAAAACGGTTAAGATTTATTCTGATTCCATGTCAGATAGTGAGAAAAGCATGCATAAATGTCTTTTTATATAGTGTATGTGAACATCTAGTTTCAATTGTAGGTGGAGGATCCTAAAGAATAATAATAAAGAACTAGGCTCCAAGTTGAAGGGAAGGACATCCAAGATTGTGTTCTCCAGAATACCGCCTGTGCCCTTCTACGCAGAAAAGGCAAAGGGAGCTCAGGGAGTTAAATGCATGGCTTAAGTCTTATTTTAGGGAAGAAGGGTTTGGGCTGATTTTTCACTGGGGTACAATCTGTTTTCTACAGATAAATTGCACCTGAATAGAAGGGAGTCTGCTGTGCTGGAGGAGAGAAATCTAGACGGGGTGCAGCAGTATTTGAACTAGGGATGACGAGGGAGGACAATCTAGAATATGCAGGGGTAGATAGGTTAGAGAGGGGGCAGCTGGAATATCGGTAGCTGGAAAAGTGGACTGTGGAGGGGGGGGGGGGGGGAAGAATAGACGAGTGGATAAGGTGGTACAAACCAGCATTGAAAATATAGGTGCCCACAATATTTCATCCATAATGTGCGAACATTTTCTCCAGTTTGCCTAGAAAAACTCCTTTGAATGGACTGTAGTGACTGCACTGGACGTCTTTTTAGTTGAAGGTTTATTATAAATAGCAATAGAATACGCGTTTTGTGTGTAGACCACACTTCCTCAGTTCCATACACAACGTGCTAGAATCATGGGATTAAATACAAAAAACTGCCAGGTCTGCAAATGTCAATCAAGGGTCAAAGGGTAAGGGAACAATCAGGAAAATCTTGCATAAAACCATAAATAGAGTAATGTATAAATCACATTTACAGACTTGTACATCCACATAGAAATACCATAAAATTTTAAAAGTATTACAAGAAGAATTATTATAAAAGGAAATAAAAAAAACTTTATTTAAAAAAAAAAACTATTTAAAAACAAAAAAAAGCTTTATTAAAAAAATAGAGGCAGTTGAGGGCTCCACAAGTAAAGTGTCAACACCAGACACAGAGGTTCAAGAAGCCTTTAGTTAACTATTAGCCGAAAACCCTGGTATTATAGACAACACAACATTACAGGAGTAATCCCTTTTTAGACATAGGTCCCCTATTCAATTCAAACACATACACTCCCAATTTCACAACCAGGCCGATCAACACATAGTTCACCCCCAATCCAAAAAGAAAAATTACAGAAGGGGGACAAGAGGAGGCCAGCACACAAAACAATTGCGTAGAAAAAAAGGGAAAACATCATCTCTCAAAAAAAAACCATCTTTAATATCTCTTTAATATCTCTAAATACGACCTAAATGAGTATGAAAAATCGGTGTTAAGCAAAGGACTGTCATATTGCCCGACATCATCTGCCGGCCCCATTGAGTTTTTTATTGACCTCCAGTAATTCATCCGAAAGCTAACACTAAAAAGACATTTTGAGATAAATAAATATAAGAATAAAATCCCAAACACTTACAACTCCCTACCGAGAGCAGGGAAAATAATTGATCTTCCAAAAAAGTCCAAGTTTTATCTGGTACACCACCAAGGTCACTATTTACAAACTTTTTCAGAATTGGTAGTGGCAGATTTTAGGGATATTGAAAATAAAAATACAAGTAAAAATAAGCTTATTCCCTCTAAAAAACATGAACAAAAAGGATGAATAATCCCAAAAATCTGTCTAAAAAGGAATATATGGCCCTCATATCCTTCAAAAACAATGACAAAATCGTGATTGGGGTAGCCAATAAGGGGGGCAGTATAGTACTGATGGACTATGACTAGTAGCACAATGAGCCCCTCAAGATACTTTCCAATCTTGAATACTATATAGAAGTCACTGGAGAACCTTTTGTGGAGTCCAATAAGAATCTACATACCGTATATACTGGAGTATAAGCCGACCCGAGTATAAGCCGAGGCACCTACTTTTTCTACAAAAACCGGGAAAGTTTATTGACTCGAGTATAGGGTGGAAAACGCAGCGGCTACTGGTGAATTTTAAAAATAAAAATAGATACCAATAAAATTACATAGGCAGTTTAATGTCCCCCATAGGCAGATATAGGCTGGTATAAGAAGTTTAATGTCCCCCATAGGTAGATAGAGGCTGGTATAGGCAGTTTAATGTCCCCCATAGGCAGATATAGGCTGGTATAAGAAGTTTAATGTCCCCCATAGGCAGATAGAGGCTGGTATAGGCAGTTTAATGTCCCCCATAGGCAGAGATAGGCAGGTATATGTCCCCCATAGGTTGGTATAGGCAGCTATATGTCCCCATAGGCAGGTTATAGGTCGTTATAGGCAGATATAGGTCCTCATAGGCAGGTTATAGGCAGGTAATTGCCCCCATAGGCAGGTACAGGTCGTTATAGGCAGGTATAGGTCCCCATAGGAAGGCTATAGGCAGGTATAGGTCCCCTAGGCAGGCTATAGGCAGGGTATAGGCAGTTATAGGTCCCCTATGCAGGCTATAGGCAGGTATAGGTCCCCTAGGCAGGCCATAGGCAGGGTATAGGCAGTTATAGGATCCCTAGGCAGGCTATAGGCAGGGTATAGGCAGCTATAGGTCCTCTAGGCAGGCTATAGGCAGGTATAGGTCCTCTAGGTAGGCTATAGGCAGGTATAGGTCTTCTACACAGGCTGTAGGCAGGTATAGGTCCTCTAGACAGGATATAGGCAGGTATAGGTCCTCTAGGCAGGCTATAGGCAGGCATAGGTCCTCTAGGCAGGCTATAGGCAGGTATAGGTCCTCTAGGTAGGCTACAGGCAGGTCTAGACAGGGATTTAAAACAAAAAAAAACACTTACCTGGCTCCCCACCGCGCCGTCTCCCTCGCCGCTCCGCCTCCTCGCTGTCCGGCCTCCCGCGCGCTCTCCTCTGTCTTCTCGGCACAGGCGGGTGATGTCATCAGGCCGCGCACGCAGCGTGATGACGCGCGCTGCCTGTGGCGGAAACTCCAGACGGCCGCGAGTCTGCGGCCGCACGAAGTCCACTGCGGAGCAGGGAGCGCTCTCTCTCTGCTCCGCAGTGGTATCTCTTCAACTGTATGCGCTCCGGAGGAGTCGCATACAGGGGAAGAGATAGCCGACAGCGCCTGGGCCACCAGCGCCCGGACGCTCTCAGCTGTACTCGGCCTTCAGTTATATGCGCTCCCTGAGGAGTCGCATATAACTGAAGCATCCCTGTCGGCGCACGGGCCATCGCAGCGCCCGTGCGCCGACAGTGATTCGAGTATAAGCCGAGGGGTGATCCCAGTCCCCCCAAAAAGCTGCTTTTATCACATCCCCAAGATTCATAAAAATGCCACGCAGCCTCCAGGACATCCCATTATCTCTGGGATTGACAGATTAACTAGTAGATTATCCAAATACCTGGACATTTACCTACAGACATACGTTAAGGAACTCTGAAGTTATTTGAGAAATTCAGATACCCTCATCGAAAACCTTATCTCTACACCCGTTAACAAAGAATTTATTTTCATCACCATGGATACCACAGCCCTATATTCAAATATTGATCATAACCTAGGGTTAACATGCGTGAAGAAATATCTTACTAAAGATCAGTTTCTGCCTTCCACACAGAGGGAATTTTTTCTAAAAGGGTTGTTCTTCATTTTGAATAACAATTACTTGACCTACAATACTCGTACCTACTGACAAACTAAGGGGACTGCGGGGGGGAAGAGTAGCTCCTCTTTCGCTAACTTGTTATGGGGATTTTGGGGATAAATATCTATTCAAGCATTTTTTAAAAAAGTTGTCATCTATAAGAATATATAATTAACCGTTTCATGTCTGGAGGGGGCACAAAGAAGGGGCCCAACGTTTATTGAGAAGAAAATCATAACTCGGGGAATCTTCCCCCCCTAAATCGTTTTTTAAATAAAAAATTAGATTTTGTCATAAAAAAAGATGACCAACACTATGTTACCACTACCTTTTTTAAGACAGTAGATGCGAATAACTTTCTTGATTTCCGGAGCTGCCACTTACTTTAATGAAAAACCAATGTACCCGGGCCCAACGAGATCATTTGAAAGAATTGCACTAATGATGCAGTTTTATGCCCAAAATTTTTTCCACGTTGCTGAAAGACTTTGAAAAAAAAAAAAACATTACCCAGAAAAACTAATCAGGAAATCTTTCATAAGAGCAGAGCTTTCTCCAATAAATATATAAAAAAAAAGTTAAAAAAAAACCTCAGGAGGAACAGGCCCCACCCCCGTTCTAAGGGGAAATATAAAAAAGAAAAAATTAATTTTAAAATAAAAACAACTTTTTTACCCGATTTAAATATCTGATCTACAATTGTCACGGCGCCCCTGCGCCTCTGTCTGGGTCGCGGGGGCCGTCCGTGCGGGGCTCCGCGGAGCCCCGTCCCGTCGTCGGGTTCGGGGTCCCCCCTTTTCCCGTCCCTGCCGGCGTAAACTTACCCCCTTGGCCCGCGTCCGCCCCGTCGTCCCATCTCCCGGGCGCGTGGCTCCGCCCCTAGGGCGCCCCGGGGGGCCCCTTTTTTGAAATTTAAGGGCAGTGCGCCGAAAAGGGGCTATTGCCGGCCTGCTCCATTTAGGTCGGGCCCCCCTTCCTGCCGGCCCTCGCCGGACCCTTGGGGGTTTTTTACCTTGGAGAAAATGTTCCTGCCAGTCTTGTCTACCCGGGGTTTACCGTACCCCTTCCCTCTTATCGACCCGATTTGCGCCGCCCTGACCTTTCCCGTCCCTTTTTCGTCCAGAGCCGCCTGTCCTGCCTTCTGCCTGCCCCGACCACGAGCTTGCCTGCGAATCTGTACTCGTCTCCCCTTTGGGCCGCCACCGCAGGCAGCCCCGCCAGTGGAAACGACCGTGACCCCCGCCGCAAAGTCCACCGCTTTGCGGGGGGCCCTTTGGTAAAACCGGGACCTACTTGTTTCCTTTCCCCTCGCGTGGGGTTTCCCCCATCGCCTGCGTGGCCCACGGATCCCTCCCCGTCCTTACAGTAGGATCCGGCCATGGATCCCCCAAGGTGTCTATGCCAATTTCGCCAGTATCACCACCGTTTGGCCAAGCGTCCAAACAGTCGCGCAGCAACGCAAAGCTCGAGCACTCTCCTCTCTGGTGCAGCAGTTAACCCCATCGCGCAGCAGCCCCGGCTGCGGTGGTTCCCCCCTGGCGTCCTCCCAGTGGGCCCCAAAGCTTTTTTTCCCCATGCCGACAAGTTTGATGGGGATTCCAAGGTCTGAGGGGCTTCATCCCCCAGTGCCCCGCAGTGGAACTCAGGGGGCAGGTCAGTTTCCGTCAGAAAGATCCAAGGTGGCCTTGGGGGGGTCAGTCTCCTCTCCGGAAGCCGGGCCCGGGGGCAAAACCCTCTGGGGGACCGGGGTGCCCCAATCCGGCCGATCACGATTTTTTCTAATTCCCGGAGTTTTTCGAGGAATGCTCGTGCGTGTTTTCCCGAAATCGCCCTGTTAACCTCGCAAGGAAAACTCCCCCGTGGGAGACACGCCGTGCAATTCCGCACATAGCATGGGAGCTATTGGGGAAACAACCCGATTAGGCCCTTTCAAAAAAGGCCTCCCCAGCCCTCAAGGAGCGCTTGCCGCCCGGGGGCCTTCCGTCTTTTTAAGGAGCTAATCCCCGGCAAACCGGGATTGACATCATTGCAGAAAGGCGTGAGGAGCTCCCCCAAGAGCAAAAACCCAGCCCGTACAGCGTCCATCCATCTTGCAAGGGTGTTTCTACGGCCCCCCCGCCCCCTTTCCCCAGCCAGCCTTTGGAAGGGGGCATGAAAGTGGAAAGAGCCCATCTGTCCCGCAAAACTTAAAACCGACGGGGGTAAGAGTTATGTCTCTATGCGGCGCCCCATTCCTCCTTGTGTCGCTTCCCCCACGGCGCCGGGAAAGGGCACACGATAGCTACGGGGGGAAAAGCCCCTAAGCGTGTGCATCCTCCCCCCCCCTGAACTTTTCGGTTTGGGGCACTAAACCCGGGGGCCCCCACTTTCAATTTTTCAGATTTTGGACCCCGGGGTTCTGCTGGAAACTTCCTGGACGCTCCCCGGTGTCTCAACACTGCCTTCCCGTGGTTCCCTGGAAAATCCTCTGCCCCTTTTTCCTCCTCGTGGGAGACCCTCCGTACCCCCTTTTTCCCGTACTGACCTTGTCCCTCCAAGTAGGGGCATTCACAAAGGAGGACTTCGTTTATGCTTTAAAACCCCGGTCTTCTTCACCCGTCCTATTGGGTTTCCCTGGCTCAGGGCCATCCCCCCGGGCTGAGGGCAGAGGGGCAGGTTTTGCGATGGGGGCTCAGATTTCGGTCTCGCTTTTGGGGTGACACCCGCCGGTGCCAGCCGCTTCTCGGTACCAAAAACCTTACGGGTTTTCCCCCTCCTTACCGGGGTATGCTGATGTCTTTTCCGAGAAGCAACAGAGACCCTGCTCCACATCGTCCCTTTTGATGTCCCATTGACAATTGCCCGGCAGCCTCCCTTGGGGGAGAGTCCCCCCCCCTTTTTCCCCTTGGGGACACAAACCATGTCCCAAATACATTCGTGAGAATCTCCAGAGGGTTTATTCGGAAAACCTCTTCTCCCGCGGGGGAGGATTCTTTTGTGGAAAAAAAGGTGGACCCCTTTCGCCCCGCATTATTACGGGGGTCTGAAAAAGATCCGGTGAAGAATCGGTACCCTCACCGTTTTAAATCACGGAGTATTTTTCGCTGCAGGGGCAAGGATTTTTCCAGCGGACTAAAAAGGGGCCCACAATTTGGTCAAAACCCCCAAGGGCATGAAGGAAGACGGCCTCAACCCGGGACGGGGCCCCTTTGATTTCCTGGTAATGCCATTGACTGTGTAAAGCGCCTGCCGTCTTCCGGAGCCTGTTTTTAAGACATTTTCAGGGATCTTTTCTACACCTGCTGTGGTCTACTGGGCGATATTTTGGTGTACTCGCCCCTGACCCCGAGACCCACCATTTTAAAATCCGTCGGGGGGTTTAAGCGGCTCCGAGAAAATCACCTGATGCCAAGCTGGGAAGTGCCTCTTCCACCCAAAACCCGCCTTTGTTTCGGGTCTTATTTTGATCGAGCCTACAGATGGATCCACAAAGCTGTCCGTTGTTGCAGTGGCCCCCCGCCCCCGTCGGGGTTTTGGGCCATACAGCGTTTCTTGGGGGGTTTTGAAAATATTACCCAATTTTTCATTTTTCCCCACTTTTCCGCTAGTGGGTCCCTTTGTGGCTCTCATAAAAAAACGTAACCCCCCCAAATGGGGCCCCCGAAGTGGGAGGCATTCGCAAGCTCAAGTCTGCCTTTTCCACGCACTGTCCCCGCGGGGGGGACCCCCCGGGGAAAACCCTTCCCTTGGGGTGGATGCCTCGTCTGTGGGGGGCGGGGGCCCCTTACGCAAAAAAAGGGGCCCACGGGCAAGCCGTAACGTGTGGCTTCTTTTCCAAAACGTCTCCCCCCGGCCAAAAGGAAACAGAAGGCGACCGTGAGTTGCTGGGGGTCAAAATGGGTTTGGAAAAATGGGGGCTACCTATTGGAGGGGGCTCGCCATCCCCTCTGCATCTATTGGACCCCCAAAAACCTTCAATACCTCCAAAAGTCAGGACTTAACCCACGCCCTAGGTGGTCGCTTTTTTTCCCCGGTTCGATACCAGATTCACTTCGGCCCGCGGAGAAGAACATCAAGGGGGACGTCCCTTTTTCCCGGTTCTGACGTTTTGGGGAGGAGTCCCCAAAGGGGTATAATTTCCCCCCGAAAACCCCTTTCTCGGGTGTCCTTTACCTCCCGGGAAGGTTCTCCAGGAGGGGCCTACGTACGCCCGCTCCCGCAGAGCTCCTGAAAAGGGGCCATTGCTCTTTGGTGGCCGGTCATCCCCGGCGCCGGAAGATTCCTTTTGATATCCCTTCATTGGTGCTGTCAAGGATGTCAAGGGTTTTGTTCAGGCCGAATTGTGCCCGCAACAAGACCCTCCACAAGCCGGAGGTCTCACACCCACTACCCTTCCGCCAACCTTGGACCAACTTGCGATGGACTTTATAACCGATCTCCCCCCTTCGGCGGCCAAAAACCGCTTTGGGTGACTATGACGGTTCTCCCAAAAATGGCGCATTTTGTCCCTCTGCCGGGCCTCCCTCGGCCCCCCATCTGGCGAGCTATTTTTCCAGCGTGTTCCTCGATGGGCTCCCCCGCAAATGTCTCGGGCGGGGAGTCCAGTTTTTTCCCAAATTCTGGCTGCCCCGTGTCCCCAACTCCCAGGGAAACTCGATTTTTTGTTTTTACCCCCAGACATGGCCGGGGGAGGAGTAACCAGGTCTTGGGGGGTTATCTACGCCACTTCGTTTTACCGCCAAGACGATTGGTCCAACTTTTTGCCAGGGCGGAGTTTCGACAACTCCCCCAGACCAGAAATTTCAGGGGGCTTCCCCTTCTACATTGCTCGGTCTGCATCCCCGCCCCCCCTCTCCCCTTTGGGATCCCCCCGGGTTCCTGCGGCGGACGCACTGGTTCAGGCAAAAAAAAACCCGTCCAGACCCGCCAAACTCTGCCCGCGTTTCCCAGGGGCACGAAGACCCTGCGACAAAAGGGAAAAAGTCCTCCTCCTGTCTTCTCCCCTCCTACAAATTGGGACCCCGTTCTGGGGCCCTTTGAGGTTTTCATGCTTTCCGGTTTCTTTTCAAAATCCGGCTCCCCCCCACCAGAGAATTCCTAACTTTCCCCTCTCCTACTAAAAAACCCGGTCCTTAAACCCTTTCTTCTGAAGTCTATCCCTCTCCCCCCAAGTGAGCTTCCAATGCTTTGAAATCAAGGAGATCCGGTTTGAGGGGAAATGGGAAACGGGACTTTCTGGTAGCTGGGGGTTTGGTACTGAAGAGAGGGCTTGGGAGCCGGAGGAGATATTTTGAAAATAAAACTCATCCAGAGATTTCTCGTTCCCCGTAAGAGTGGGGGCTTTAAGGGGGGGGGGGGGGGAAGAGGGGGGGTACTTTCACGGAGCCCCTGCGACCTTGTCTCGGGTCGCAGGCGCTCCCTGCTGCGGTCCCGCGGGCCCCCTCCCGCACGCGGGTTCGGGGTCCGCTTTCTCCCATCCTGCCGGGCCCTCAACTTACCTGGGCCCCGGGTCCTGCTCAGTCAGTCCCCAGTCTCCCCGGGGCGTGGCTCCGCCCCCGGGCGCACGCGGCCGGCTTTTTAAATTTAAAAGGGGGGAGTGCGCCGGGAATTTGGCTATTGCCGGGATGCTCCTATTTAGGGCTGGCCCCTTTCCCCCCCCTCCCCGGACCCCCAGTGTGTTTTAACCTTGGGGAAAGCGTTCCTAGCCCGTCTTGTCTATCCCTGAACCGTACCCCTTGTGGTTTTTTCGACCCGAATCTGCCGCCTGCCCTGACCTTTTTGCCTGTCTACTTTACGATCCCCAAACCGCCGTCCCGACCTTCTGCCTGTCCCCAACCACGAGCTTGCCTTTTCGAATCGTACTACGTCACCCTTTCCGCCACCGCAGGCAAGCCCCCCCGTGGAAAGACCTGGTAGACCACCGCAGCAAGGCCCCCCCCGCTTTTCGGCGGCTCTGGTAAACCCCGGGGGCCTACTTGATTTTTGTTCCCGGGGTGGGGGTTCCACCATCGCCTGCGGTGGTCCAGCGGATCCACTTCCCGTCCGTTACACAGATTAAACACATTTTAAAGAAACAATAGCCTATTTTAGAGAAGGATCCTTATCTTACAGAGCAACTCACACAAAATACCTCACTCATCTTCAGAAGGGCAACCACAATAAAAACAGATTGCGGCCCTAAGTAACATCAGACAGCATCAACGAGAAAGTACCAAACTATCATAAACATCCGAAGTTGGATGTCTTAAATGCTACGGGAATAGATGCATGACATGCCCAATGATTGGACAGGGTGGGAAAAATTTCACCTCAAACACAACTGGCCAGTCCTTTGATCTTAAACATCCCCTCAATTGTAATAGTAGTTATGTGATATATCTTCTAACATAAAACGCTCAAACTCATTCTCATTGATCATATTCCGGAACATATCAATAATAGGTTTGAAGCTCTCGAAAAGAGAAAGGCTTACTGGATTTACCAGTTGCAGACCCTATCTCCTATGGGTCTCAACGAGGTCACAAAACTTATACATTAAATATTTTAAGAAACATCTCTTAGGAGATTATAAGCTGGGCCTCTCCCTGAAATTCATCTCAGTCTGTAATGTGGTAAAATAATCTTACATTGCTATTTATAATAAACCTTCAACTAGAGGGGCGTAGCCCGGCTCTGTATGGCGGAGGACGCTTAAGACTGAGAGCTCCGTGGAGAAATTCTAAAATGGCCCAACTAAACCCTTCCTAGAAATCTGAAAAGCAGCCCAAAGAGCTGGGGACCGGGCACAGACACGGGGGAACTCCACTCTGTTCTCTTGGCATCGGGAGAGGGACGTGTTTAAACATAAACCTCGGAGAGGCGTGGCGGAACTTTAAGGCAGGTGGGGCGAACGCCGCAGCTGCCGTAGGTGGGCCTTACAGATCTCGGGGAAGCAGCACCTGCAATTGGAGCCGGAGACAGGCCGAACCCATACAACACCTGGCGGAGACACAGGAGACACACCTCCGAAACCTCAGAGCCTACGGTGCACCGTCCTTACCTACAAGCCTCGGAGTGAGAGAGCCTGCGGCGGCAATCCCTGGATGTGCTCCGGCCGCAGCAGAGACCGAGCGGAGCTTGAAGCAGCAGCGCCAGTGCAATTCATCAGAGCCCATCGGATCCTAAGCTGCGATCACTGCAACATTGCACTGGCTCTGCATACAGCTCATGAGACGGCGCGTCATACCGTGAGTACAGACATAAAGTGAAAAGGGGAGATTCTGTGAGCGCCATCTTAGATACACACAGCTGCTCCTGGGGTCGAGCCAAGTAATCACAATTTGGGCACACTTCATCAGATCTGGCTCTATCATTCTAATTCCCATTCTGGAGATAACTTCTGTACCATTCTACACAAGGATTGGTGGTCCGGTGGGTTCTTATCAATGAAACTAACCCCAAAATATTTTTTAACTATATAAATAGTAAAAAGATTAAAACAGAAAATGTTGTACCTTTTTAAAAATACTGAGGGAAAGACAGTAGAGGGCGATGAGAAAAAAGCAAACGTATTAAACACTTTTTTTATCCACTGTATTTACAGAGGAGGATGACCTTCCTGTGAACAGAGAGATGTGGGTAAACTCCAACTTAAATGTTTCTTGTCTAACCCAGGAAGAAGTGCAGCTCCGTCTTAGGAAGAGTAAAATAGACAAATCCCCAGGTCCAGATGGCATTCACGCACGTGTCCTAAGAGAGTTAAGTGATGTCATAGATAGGCCCCTATTCTTAATATTCATGGGACTGTCTAATAAACGGGGTATGTCCCAAAGGATTGGCGCATAGCAAATGTGGTGCCAATATTCAAAAAAGGGGTCAAAAAGTGATCCAGGAACTATAGGCCAGTAAGCTTAACTCTGTTGTAGGTAAAATGTTTGAAGGTTTTCTAGAGATTGCTATCTGGAGTATCTCACTGAAAATAAATGTATAACGCCGTTCCAGCAAGGGTTCATGAAGGATCGGTCCTGTCAGACTATCAGCTTCTATGAGGAAGTCAGTGCTAGACTGGATCGGGGTGAGGCCCTGGATGTCATATATCTAGATTTTTCTAAAGCATTTGATACGGTGCCACATGAAAGGTTGGTAAATAAAATGAGAATGCTTGGACTGGGGGAAAATGTGTGCAAGTTGGTAAGTAACTGGCTCACTGATAGAAAACAAAGGGTCGTAATTCACGGTACATACACAGACTGGATCGCTGTTACTAGTGGGGTACCACAAGGGTCAGTATTGGGCCCTATCCTCTTTAACATTTTCATTAATGATCTTACACAGGGAATACACAGTAGAATATCGATCTTTGCAGACGATACTAAGCTCTGTAAAGTAATCAACACAATAGAGGATAATATGTTATTACAAAGGGATCTGGATAAGTTGGAGGCCTGGGCAGGGAAATGGCAGATGAGGTTTTAACACTGATAAATGCAAGGTTATGCACATGGGAAGAGAAATCCATTACATGATTACATGTTAAATGGACAAACTCTGTGTAAAAAGTTACATGGAGAAGGACTTGGGAATCCTGGTGGACAGTAAACTTAATTGTAGCAGCCAGTGTCAGGCAGCAGCCAAAGCAAATAGGATCATGGGGTGCATTAAAAGGGGCATAGATGCACATGATGAGAACATTATTCTCCCATTATACAAGTCACTGGTTAGACCACACATGGAATATTGTGTACAGTTTTGGGCACCAGTGCACAGGAAAGACATTGTAGAGCTTGAACAGGTACAAAGGCGGGCAACAAAAATAATAAAAGGACTGGGTGGACTACAGTACACAGAAAGATTGGCAAGATTAGGGTTATTTAGTTTAGAGAAAAGAAGGCTTCGGGGGGGACATAATAAATATGTTTAAATACATCAAAGGTCAATATAGAGATCTCTCCCAAGATTTATTTATACACAGGGCTGTATCTAGAACAAGGGGGCATCCTTTACGTCTTGAGGAACGAAAGTTTCTACATAAACATAGAAAGGGATTCTTTACTGTAAGAGCAGTGAGGACTATGGAATTCTCTGCCAGAGGGGACTTGTCATGGTGAATTCATATAACCGAGTTCAAAATGGGTTTGGTTGCATTTATGGAGCTTAATAATATTTCAAGTTATAGTTACTAGGATTCAGGAGGAGGGTCATTGGATCCAGGGATTTTTTGATTGCCAGATTGGAGTCAGGAAGGAATTTTTCCCTAAAATGAGGACAATTGGCTTCAACCTCATTGGGGGTTTTGCCTTCCTCTGGATCAACACCTTAGCACAACAGGCTGAACTAGATGGACGACTTGTCTTTTTTTTAGCCTTACAAACTATGAAACTATGAAGCTCCTACCTAGTTCTGCTTTGCTGTTTCTGCTACAGGAGGGAACAGATGCCATTTTCTTGCATTTCATTTTCCTTCAAGTTCATGATAACTACACTTGGCTGAGGATCACTACACTTGGCCTCTATTCCTCTTACTTTTCCAGTCTCTCTGGATTTCATTACATAAACGGACAGCCTATTTCATAGGGACTGAGACAAAGTGGTGCTGTCTGTGTTGTTCATACAAATTTTCACGTTAAACCTTTTTGAAGTCTATTTTAAAATTTTGGACTCCTTGGGACCTATACCCAACGAGGCTCTAAAGGTCAACAACAATAACACTACAGCCCTACACTGAGTGCATCTCTGTGCCATATCTCTATCTATCATAACCTGAAACAATAGGAGGCACATCTAAACGAAACAACAAACAACAGGAGGAGACAGCCCATTCCCTCCCTACATCTCTGACGCCTTCACGCTCTGAATCGGGAGATGTGGAAGGTCAGGTTCTTTTTGGTGGTTCTACTTCTGCGGAAGCCACTCTACAACGGCTGTTTGCTTAATTCAGGGAAATCCTCCAGTCATTTAAACACATGATGGGAGACTTACGGAGAGACATCCATTTACTAGTTTCCAGAACAGAGCATATTAAAACAAAACTGGGAGAATTTGTAGCCTCTCACAATCTGTTAAAAGATGCTAACTCAGCTTTAAGACGAAATCCAAAAATTTTTGTAAAAATAATGGGGTTTTGGGAAAATCGTTCCAGATGGAACAATATCCGTATAAGAGGCATTCCAGAATCTGTAAGCTCAGATCAACTCCTTTCCTTCCTAACTGATTTTTTTGGTGTTGTCCTTCCTGAGGGGGATCCCCATGAAACTACAGTAGTAGGATCCCTTGAGCCCAAAAAAAACACTCCTGCATTGTTTTCCCGAGCGCGTTCCAAAATCCATTTTTTCCGCACGAAAGATGAATTTCTAAGAGCTTTGAGGAAAGAGACAACTCTGCTGGAAAGATTCTCTAATTAATCTATTTGCCAGCACAATGTTACGCAGAAAAGAATTACCCTTACCCAAAATCTTGAGAACAATTTTTTATTAATTTCATTGGGGGTTCCCTGTCAAATTGGTTATCGCCAAAGATGACACCACTTACTGTATGTCTACCGCTCTCCATCAACAGCGAACATCTTCTTGCACCATGGAACTTTTTAACCACTCCTTCAGCCTCTCCGATAAAGAAAGTGAGAAACAGACCAGAAATCATTTCTCCTCTGTGGTCGGAGAAACAGAGACGTCAACAAAATCCCCATAATACCTGACTGACTAGGTCAAATTTCTCCTTTTGGATCTCTATTGTTTATCTTTACTAGTATTGCTCTCTGCTGTCCGTTCTTTTCCCTTGCAGTGACCTGCAGAGAACTTTATCCCACTGATATTTCCATACTATCAGAAATCTGATTCTCATGTTATCGTTAATTTATGTTGTTTTCTATCTTTGTTTGTTGGCTGTCAGATGTAAACACCCTGTTTCTTGTTTCATTGCCAGTTATAGTGTGTTCCTTAGAGTATGCATAATTCGACACTTAGCTAGAGAACTTACAGTGGTGGCCAAAAGTATTGGCACCCCTGTAATTCTGTCAGATAATACTCAAGTTTCTTCCTGAAAATGATTGCAATCACAAATTCTTTGGTATTAATATATTCATTTATTTTGCTTGCAATGAAAAAACACAAAAGAGAATGAAACAAAAATCAAATCATTGATCATTTCATAAAAAACTCCAAAAATGGGCCGGACAAAAGTATTGGCACCCTCAGCCTAATAATTGGTAGCACAACCTTTAGCCAAAATAACTGCGAACAACCGCTTCCGGTAACCATCAATGAGTTTATTACAATGCTCTGCTGGAATTTTAGACCATTATTCTTTGCCAAACTGCTCCAGGTCCCTGAGATTTGAAGGGTGCCTTCTCCAAACTGCCATTTTGAGATCTCTCTACAAGTGTTCTATGGGATTCAGGTCTGGACTCATTGCTGGCCACTTTAGAAGTCTCCAGTGCTTTCTCTCAAACCATTTTATAGTGCTTTTGAAGTGTGTTTTGGGTCATTGTCTTGCTGGAAGACCCATGACCTCTGAGGGAGACCCAGCTTTCTCACACTGAGCCCTACATTATGCTGCAAAATTTGTTGGTAGTCTTCAGGACTTCATAATGCCATGCACACGGTCAAGCAGTCCAGTGCCAGAGGCAGCAAAGCAACCCCAAAACATCAGAGAACCTCCGCCATGTTTTACTGTAGGGACCGTGTTCTTTTGAATGCCTCTTTTTTTTCCTGTAAACTCTCTGTTGATGCCTTTTCCAAAAAAGCTCTACTTTTGTCTCATCTGACCAGAGAACATTCTTTCTCAGGTAAGTTTCGGCAAACTCCAGCCTGGCATTTTTATGTCTCGGGGTAAGAAGTGGGGTCTTCCTGGGTATCCTACCATACAGTCCCTTTTCATTCAGACGCCGACGGATAGTACGGGTTGACACTGTTGTACCCTCGGACTGCAAGGCAGCTTAAACTTGTTTGGATGTTAGTCGAGGTTCTTTATCCACCATCCGCACAATCTTGTGTTGAAATCTCTCGTCAATTTTTCTTTTCCGTTCACATCTAGGGAGGTTAGCCACAGTGCCATGGGCTTTACACTTCTTGATGACACTGCGCACGGTAGACACAGGAACATTCAGGTCTTTGGATATGGACTTGTAGCCTTGAGATTGCTCATGCTTCCTCACAATTTGGATTCTCAAGTCCGCAGACAGTTCTTTGGTCTTCTTTCTTTTCTTCATGCTCAACGTGGTACAAACAAGGACACAGGACAGAGGTTGAGTCAACTTTATCCTTTGTCAACTGGCTGCAAGTGCGATTTAGTTATTGCCACACCTGTTAGGTCCCACAGGTAAGTTAAGGTGCCCTATTACACAAATTAGAGAGCATCACATGATTTTTTCAAACGTGCCAATACTTTTGTCCACCCCCTTTTTTATGTTTGGTGTGGATTTATACCCCAATTTGGCTTTATGACAATTCTTTTTCTGGTTTTCCATTGAAAAAATTAAATGAAGATAATAATACCAAAGAATTTGTGATTGCAATCATTTTCAGGAAGAAACAGTATTATCTGACAGAATTGCAGGGGTGCCAATACTTTTGGCCACCACTGTATATTCTCAAATATACTACAACACCTAAACTTCCTATCAAATCAAGATGGGTATTAAACTTATGTCCCTGAATGTTAATGGTCTGAATTCACCGTACAAGAGATCTCTACTGTGGCGGGACACTCTTAAATCCCGAGCGGAGGTGAACTGTTTACAAGAGACTCATCTTACTGCGGTAGATTTGGGCCGTTTACACCATGGGAGATTCACTATAATTTATTATTCTTCTCTAGATAAAAAGGAGGCAGGGGTAGCCATACTTATAAAAGATACTATAGCTTTTAAATTCCTAGATTCAATTATAGATGACAAAGGTCGTTTTATTATTCTGAGATGTACCCTAAATTCCCTCCCATACACTATTATCTCACTATATGCTCCAAATGTTCGTCAACAGTCTTTCATAATCAAAACAATTCTTAAAGCTAAAAGGCTGACACCATCTAATTTGATAGTTTGTGGTGACCTCAATATGGTTGTTGACAGGCATTGGGACAAGCCCTTGGGGGGCTCTAGAGCCACACTGGCGCTTCGGGATTTCATCCAAGAGGAACATTTACCCGATCATTGGTGGTATTCACCCCCCCCGGGGAGAGGGATTATTTATTCTATTCGGCAGTTCAGCAGTCTTACTTGAGGATAGATTTTTTTTTTAGTTGACAGAACAACCTTACCTAATGTGTTGTCTTCCGGGATCAGGGTGAGGACCTTGTCGGATCATGCGCCAATTTTTATGACAATTAGAGACAGATTTGCCCCCCATGCATTCCTTCCTTGGTGGATTAACAATTTTTTGTTAAAATCTGTACATTTTGTTGCAGAATTAACAGAAACACTTAGAGAATACTTTAAATAAGTTCCACGGGCCCCTTAATTGTCTTATGGTCCCCCCAAAAAAAAACCACATTAGAGGAGTCCTAATTGCTATAGCCTCCAGAGAAAAGAAGAAGAGAGAAAAGGAGTTTAACACTCTCTTGGACAACATCTCAATCTTAGAGACTAGACTTAAAACCTCCCCTAGTAAAAGTGTGGAAGAGGAGCTTAAAGAACACAAAATGCAATTTCAAAAAGCCAGTCTAAGACAAAACAAGCACTTTTTAAATGGGAGCAAATGGAACTACGATCTCACTGGAGACCGCCCTAGAAAGATTTTAGCTAGAAGAGTGAAGGCAGATAGTGAACTCATTCACAGATTATTACAGCTCCCTATACAACATTGGAAGGGATGGTTCCGCGCCTCCGGTTTCCTCTCTGGAGCCTATAACACTGGGTGAGCTAGAGCAGGTCATCAAGCAATCTAAACTTAACAAGTCCCCAGGGCCTGATGGCCTATTTAACGAGTATTACAAACTCTTCTATTCAATACCAAACCCTCACCCCCTAAACATGTTTCAACACATAGCTACCGCGGTTTTCCCCCCCAGAAAATTTGGGGCCATGTTACCCAATCCCCAAACCTGGAAAAAAAACCTACTTGGTTACTACTTAGGCCCTTTTTTGCTAAATGTTACTAGTTATCGATTTAAAAAAGGCCGTTCCCTTAAGATAAAAAAAAGGGTGGGGAAAATGTGCCAACCCGGACGAGTATGGTTTAAACGGGAGGGCCTTTCTCTAACCCCAGGGACGCCTCTCCCGTACCCTAGTGCGTGCGTTTCCCGGACGTTGAAGGCGCAGTGGGAGGAGCGGAGGAAATGTTCCGGGCTGGCCAATAGAGACAAGGTTCTCCCCAGTTCTGGGTGAAAATCCAGAAGGACAGGTGGGCTCTATCCACTTGCATTGGCCCCCCGGCCCCAGGCGGGGAAACGATGTGGAGGCTTTGAAAATTACCAGGCAAGGAAGGGAAGCCGTGAGGGCTAGTCGGGCCTTGTTCCTGGACATTCCTCCTGCTTTGAGAAAGGATGTCAATCCCAGTAGCCAGGGAGATGGGTCGCTCAAGGGGCGGAAGATACGGGCAGCCGGGCTCCTTAAAACCCCGGGGGAGAGGCCCTTCTTGAAGGGGGGCGCTAATGCCGCATCTTCCCCGACAGTTCCCAACCGGGGCGGAACGTACCGCGTAATAGCCAAGAGTCACCCCCGACGCAGATTAAATAAAAGGGAATTTCAGGAAAGAGGAAGGGCAGGTTTTCCCCAAACACACTGCGGAATCGGTGGGAAGGCGGGAGGGAGCTGACTGGGTCGTCTCTGTCCCCCAGAGGGGTCGCCAAGGCCAGGGCTTTCCCAGAAAGAATGCTGACCACAAATGCGACCTTCGACTTTCCATAGGGAATTGGTTCCCCATCAACTCGATGTGCAGGGAACATTGGGTGATGAAGCCCCTGCAAGCATTGGAGTCCCCATCAAACTTAGATGGCATAGACAAACAGAGCCTTGGACAAGCAGCCGGTACAGAAGCCGAAGGAGTGGGTCGTTGCTGCTGGGTGGCCAGACACTGCTGCATCATGGCGGAGAGGTGGCTGAGTTGCTGGGCCTGCTGGGCGATCTGCTGGGATTGCTGAGCCACGATGGTGGTTAGATCAGCGGCGCTGGGCAGAGGCACCTTGCTGGGATCCATGGCCGGATCTTACCGTCATGGGCAACGGTAGTGGATCCTCTAGACCACCGCAAGCGATGGCGTAAGCCACACCAGGGAGCGGAATCTAAGTAGGTCCCGGTATTCACCAGAGTCTGCCTCAAAGCAGGATGGACTTGCTGCGCCGGAAGTCTACCAGGTTGCTACCCCTGACGTGACTTGCTTGCAGAGGCAGGCGAGGTGTAGCGAGGTACAAAATCGTAAGGCAGGCTTGTAGTCGGGGACAGGCAGGAAGTTCAGGACAGGCGGCAAAGTTCGTGGACAGGCGGGAAGGTCAGGGCAGGCGGAAAGGTCCGTGGTCAAGAGACAGAGGCAAATGGTACGGTACATGGTAATCAGACAAGACTTCAGGAACGCTTTCTCAATAGGCTAATGGCACTAAAGATCCGGCAGGGTAACCAGGAAGAGGCAGGCTGAAATAGGGGCAGCGACTGGCAATAGCCAATTACCAGTACATTGGTAGTGGGACAGAGGCTGCAGCAGGAGCGTGGCCGGGTAAGTACGCAGAGGGACAGGCAGGGGACTGAGCGCGCCCGCGACCCGGCATGCGGGTCGCGGCGCCGCTCGGCAGCGGGGCATGGATGCGCCCGCGACCCGGGCAGCACCTGATTTGGCCTTAACAGAGTGGACAAAGAGAGAGGCCCTCTTATCTTTCAGCGCTCTGGCTAGCATTCTACCCGGTTTGTTACTCCAAGTATAATACGAGCCAGCGCAGAGCTGTCTAAATCGCTCAGCCTTCTTATCCATCAGCAAGTTGATTTCATGCTTATTTCGCAATAGATTCCGCAGATCCGAGTCAGCTAAGGAGGTTTTGTGAATAGATTCCAATTTTGCTAATTTAGCTAATAAGGTGGTCAGTTTAAATGCAGCATCTCTCTTTAGGCGAGCCCCATGCTTAATTAAAATCCCTCGTAATACACATTTGAGCGCCTCCCATTTTATTTGTGGGGTCGAGGAGTCAGACGCGTGGTTGACCTGGAAGTTATATCAGTTCTGACAGACATACAGAGTCTTGAGTCATACAGACATATAGAGTCTTGTGCATGTTGTATAATATGCATGACCACTTCTCCGGTAACTTAACGTTACGTGATGTAATGCGGAGCGTCATCATGTTCCAAGGTATCTTTTGCAACTACCGCTGGTGGCATAAATTGGACTCCTCTTAAGATTGCATCTTGGCATACAAGAAAATTTATTTGAAAAATCAAACAGCATAAACACAAAATACATAACCAAGTCTAACAACCACATTATATGCCAACAGAAGAAACTATAGAGCGCAGCATAAGTAACTGCTTTACTGAAGCACGGGAAATCCGTGCTACCACCTATTTGGGGGGAATCACGATGTTGTTTGCTAAAAGCAAATAAACTAAGGGCTATACTAGAGGCCAGGTCAGTTGTTCCTATCTGAGCTAACCAATGGGACCAAATCACGCAGGAAATTACAAATTGGTAAAGATATGTCAAAGAGGAAGCTACACCTATGATCTAGTGTTGTGATAGGCAGTCTAAGCCAAAGGGGTGAGTATAATAAGCACTTTACCCCTAATACGTGCATCACCACCGACACCAGTGGAGGGGTACCAACCCAGCTTTGCGGTCAAAACAGATAAGAGATTACAAAATAGGGAAACCTTCACATCTACTAAGCATCATATAGTAGACCTCTCTTGACAGCACTATTTGCCCTCTCCAGACGGGAGACGATGCGCTGGGATCTCGAGAGACGCTGTTCCTTCGGTGTATCACCCCTCGAAAATCCTCTCAGTAGGGCAGTCTGGGTAGGCAGCATAATATTAGCAGGGGTTGAGTAGATAGCGTCCCAATCTAGTAGAGTCACCGGAGGTAGCTTCAAGGCCGTTAGGAAACTAGGAAGATCCGATGGCGACCTAAAGCTTACTGTCTCCTTCTCTGAACGGACATGCAGGGCAAAGGGAGAGCCCCATCGATATTGTATTTGTCTATCCTGCAAGACCGAGAGCAGGGGTTTCAAAGCTGTTCTCAGGTGTAGAGTGCACTGAGACAAATCTGGGAAAATCGAAAGTTTGGTCTCCTCAAAAGTGATATTGGAAGCCAGCCTGGCTTTTTTCAGGATGTCCTCCTTCATTGCATAGTAATGCACTCGACAGATAATATCATAGGGCTTAGCGGCATTCTGACTCACCGGCTGTAGTGCTCTGTGCATGCGATCCAGCTCAATATGGTTATCAACAGGTTTGCCCAGAATCTCATTAAAGATCTTAACTAAGGTCAGAGTCAAGTCCTGCCTTTTGACCGTTTCTGGAACACTTCGTGTTATTCCTTCGATTACGATTCTCCAAGTCATCCAACTGATCTATGAGGTGTTGGTGGAGACTTTGTTGGGACTTGAAGGTACTTTGAAGCTCAGAGATTGAATGTTGGGTACTTGATTGTGTGGACTCCAGGCTTTGGATCTTGTTCTGGATGATATAGATGTTTGTTTTCACTGCGCATATATCCTGTTGGCAGGCAGATTTAAGCTCATATGCCATGACAGACTTTTAACTTTTAGTAGGTAATAAACTTAGGAGTGCTTGCAATTCTGGATGACCCTGAAGCATTTGCAAATGCTTTATCTTGCGAGATCCTAGAAGGGTCTCTTTCATGGGCACTGAGTGGGAGCCCATTCTGGCATGCAGATGGCTGGGGAGAACAGGAGATCGTGGAAGCTCTAGGAAGATCTCTATCTCCACAGGAGGGCTCTCAAGACATAACATACTCAGCTCTGGAGGTGATTTTGCCTGAGAGTCCTCCATTAAAGTGTCAAGGGGATCAGCAACTGACTCCTGATAGGGTCTCCCATGACTATCAGGTGACCTGGGAAGCAAATTGTGAGGGCCAGAGTCCGGGGAGGGAGTTGGCATGCTAAGAGAACAAGGTCCCTGAGGGTCTCCTGGTCTCCTTCCCTATAGCTGCTTCTGACGGTTGTGGGCATTTTATAGGGCAGGCTGAGGCGCTGTACGGAGACAATGTCCTGTAAGAGCAGGGAAGCTGGTCGGCTGTCAATCCCTATGGTATGAGTAAGGTGCAGCTCTTGAAATGACGGCACACGCTGGCCACAGGTATCTGCTCCCTCTGCTGCGTCCTCTAAAGCTCACCTCCATGTGGCTGCTGCGGGGATCCCCAGGCACTGCAGGCGACAGACTCACTCTCTGGCTGTGTTGATGCTGTTTGCTGGCGCTTCGACGGGTCTGCGGCTCCTTTTTCCCGTTGGCGCGCCGGAGTTCTGGTCTGGATGCTGCGTCCCACTTGGCAAGATGGCAGCCACTCTGTTGAAGCGGCTGCTGAAGACAGCGCCGAGCACAGGTCAGCAAGCGGTGAAAAGTAATTGCTGATGGCCAGTTCAGCTGCAGCAGAGAGTAGTGCACTCTTAGGTGGCTTCTTCGCTCTTTTAGGGCTCATTTTAGACAGCTTTTGGCTCTCTTTGAGTGGAAGGCCCTGGTGGAGCTCTTAACAAACATGTCCGTTGACCAGCATGCTAGGCCACGCCCTCAAACTGATTTTTTTTTTTTAACCCTGTACGCCTTACGCTCGATGACTTCAATCCAATCCATTTTGAGCTCTTATCTAAGAAGAGTTTAATGGAAGGGCAGGATGGTTGTATCCACACCTGCAGAATAGCTTTCCTGGCTGCTGCAGATAAGACACGTAAGGGCATGTCCCCACGGCAAGGGTTTTCCATCCGGCGGTTTTTCCGCCCGCGGTCCGGCCGCAAAACATTGTGCAAGCACAATCTTCCATCCGGTTTCCGGACAGAATCTGTGCTAGCCAATGTGAAGGGGGAGGGCTTTTCTCTGCTCATCGCGAAGAAAAGCCGTGATGGCCGCAAAACAGGACAAATACTGGCCGCCAAACAAGCCGGTATTTGTCCTGTGCCGTGGGAACGCACTCTAAGAGGTGTAGGTCCCATGTGCTCAAAGTGGAGGCATCTTTATCTCAACAGCAAAAAATTGGAGTGAAAGAACCTACGAGGTAATGTTTAATAACAACCGCCTGCCGTCTTTTGACGGTTTGCGGTGCCCGGCGCCGCAGCAGCGCTGAGAACGGGGCTGTACTACACAGAGAAATATCCAGCACTAGTAGTCCAGATCTTTAAAATCACATAATTTATTGGAAGCAAATCAGTCGTAAATAAAAGCAACTACACAGCCCTCTTCCCAGCGTGGGAAACCTCCGCTCCCCGGCGCGTAACCCTTTGATTGCTGCAGTCAGTGACCACAGCGCAATCAAAGAGCTTTCCCCTGCTCTGTCGGTTGATCGGGACACCCGCATATTAAGCGCAGTATGTGGCGAAATACACGGCAAAATACGCCCCAAAATAAGCCATGTGAACATACCCTAAGTGGTTAATGCATGCTCCTACCAACTCCCAGTGTTGCCTAATCCTATGCCAACTCCACGTGCAGCGCTAAAGATTGGCTTCTAAAAAGTCGCATTTTAAACAGGCACTCAAGGGATATATCCTGACCAGTGTTAGGTGAGCATTGTGGGCTAGTTTCAGGGCCATCTCCATATAGCGGGCAGAGAATAGAAATTTCTAAGACTCCATCAATGCCAACAGAATCACCCCCGATGTTAGTGATGAGTGAGATGTCTCCCATTTTGTCAATTGCGTATGGGGTAAGTTCATAATCTAGATTTCTCAAAATATATTTGTAGATAGAGGATAAAAGCGCCTGTTTCGTCTTGGGTTGTATGAGGGCCCAACTTCCAGTCTGTCTCTGTAATATGGCTGACAGCCTGAAGATAGTTAAAAAATGGTATGTCAATGTCAGGTAAAATTGTTTGAAGTTCTCTATAGGATAAGGTTTATGAGTATGCGGGTCCAACAGTTGTACCAAAGATTTAAGCCCCTGTCTCCATAATCTCCCAAACATGCCATGCGGAGCTCCATTTTGAAAACCGGATTATTTATGAAGAAGACTGCAAAGAATAATCCGGTGATAGCTTCTTGATTTGTCTAATTTTCTTCCAAGCTCTCCACACTAGCATTAGCAATATATTATTGCGAATGTCCTGATGCACCAATTCGTATGGCAAGCGTAAGGTTTAAGAGAGGTACCGGCAGAAAACAAACCATCCAGAATACTATTTGTAAATACCAATGCATGACATATCGACATAATGCCGCTAAGTTGTAATATTTGATACTGGGAAATTCTATCCCACCGAAAAATTTGTTTGTTGAAGGATTTGGAGTGGGATACGTGCCTTTCTCCAAGCCTATATAAATTTCTCAAATATAGTGTTAAGTAGTGTCTCCTCCTCCTCCAAATCAGTAACATGTGGAACAAATATAGCAGTCTTGGGAACTCTAAAATTTTAAGGACGTTTGCTCGCTCTGTGAAATTAAGGAGGTGTTCCCATGTTTTTACAGTTTGCTGTACAGAGGCAATCTAGTTCTGTATATTACTTCACATCCATTTTTCTCAATTCATGTAAATATGGGTGACTGGGTGATATGACAAAGCAATGTATCTATGGAAAGGTTAAACAGGATGGGTGAGAGGTGACATCCTTGCTTAGCATCTCGAAACAAATCAATAGTCTGGGGTACTCGACCATTCACAATAAGGGTAGCAGTGGCATTCAGGTGCATATGGTCCATAAAGTTTGTGAACAAAGAGCCAAATTGATACTGGGCTGGGTGTTCCAGATCCTAATCAGCCAAAATAACCACAGTTGCCACTCTGACGGTTCTGGAGAAATGCCTATCTGATACAAAGCCCGATAGATAAGGGAGCGAAATGGCAGAGAGAAAATGTTGGAGTCTGTTGGCCATAATATTCGCCATCAACTTGTAATCTTGATTTAATAAAGATATTGGTCTTTAAGACATAAAGGAAAGAGGGTTATTGTTTGATTTTAAGACTAAAATTGTTTTAAAGTCAAAAAAGGAATCGACCGTCGTTTATCCGAGATATATCATTATATAATTTAGACAGTTGGGGGGGCTAATTATAACTTTAGCAGTTTATAAAATTCAGCAGAAAACCGATCCAGGTTTGGTGTTTTATGATTGGCCGTAGATACAATCGCCGAATATACTTCCTCCTCCGTGATAACCCGTTCTAATAAGAGCCTTTGCTCTTCTGTAAGACCAAGTATTTCCACTGCATCTAAAAAAAGAGGAGACCTTTTCCTCAATGTGTGGAGGTTCTAAAATAATCTATAAATGTTTTCTCAATCTCTTTAGGTTGTTTTAAAAGCTTACCTGATGAGAGGCATTTAACCCCTTACCGACATTTGACGTACCCATATGTCAAGGTCGGGTGGGGTTCCCGCAAATTGACGTATGGGTACATCATGGCGATCTTATGAGCTCACAAGTGGAGCTCGCAAGTTTGCGGCATGGGACCAGCGGTATATTACATCGTGCTCGCGACATCAAAGCTGCAGGCAGCAGGACTGAGCTCCTGCTGCCCGCGATCCGTCGCAGTGAGCAGCGCAGGCGCGCTCACTGGTCACCTTACTCGACTCCTGGGATGCTTTGTGAAAGCATCCGGGTCGTCAGGTGACGTCACCATGCCCGCAATGCATTGTGGGCATATGGTGATTTTCAGTTGTCATGGAGACCAGTACACAGCTATAAGCTGAGTGCTGATCTCCTATTGTATGAACGATTTGACAATCGTTCATACAATTCCCCTCTGGGGAAAAGTGGAAAAACTCATCCCACAGTACATAAAATGGAATAAAAAGTCATCAAAAACTCATATCAACACCAAAGTGGTGCCAATTAAAACGTCAGTTCATCCCGCAAAAAAAAAAGTCCTTACACAGTTCTGTATACGGAAAAATAAAAAAGTTATGGTTATCAGACGACAGCGATGCATAAATATTGTTTTACACAATCAAAATACTTTAAAAAAAAAATAAAAATTATGCTTCCACAGTGAGCACTATTAAAAATAAAAATAAAAAACACTACCAGGATTGCAGTATTTTCTTCACCCTGCCTTCCAAAAAACAGATTTAAAAGCAATCAAAAAGCCACTTCCCCCCCAAAAATGATACCAATAAAAACGTCAACTCATCCTGCAAAAAAAAGTCCCTTCACACCTCTGTAAACAGAAACATAAAAAAGCTACGTCTCACAGACTAAGCCGATGCAAAAATGTGTTTTCTTTTGGAATAAAAGTGTTTTTATTGTGTAAAAGCAGTAAAACATTTAAAAAAATATATATAAATTTGGTATCGCTGTAATCGTATCGACCTGCTGAGTAAAACTAGCATGTAATTTATACCGCACGGTGACGTATGTAAAAAATAAAAATAAAAAACACTACCAGGATTTCTGTATTTTGTTCAAAATGCCTCACAAAAACCTTAATAAAAAGTGATCAAAGCGTCATATGCACCCCATATGGTACCGATAAAAACATCAACTGATCTAGAAAAAAAACAAGCCCATAATCGGCTCTATACACAGAAAAATGAAAAAGTTATGGCTATCAGAATAGGACAACATAAAAATGCAATTTTTTTTATAAACTTATTTCTATTGTGTAAAAGTAATAAGACATAAAAAACTATATAAAACTTATATCATTGCAATTGTACCAACCCCCTTAGTAAAGTTATCCTGTAATTTATCCCATACGGCAAATACTGTAAAAATGAATCCTAAAAAACAATGGCGGAACTGCGTTTTTTCCCTGTCATTTTCATGGCCCAATGCGAAAAAAAAACTACGGAACACCTGTGCACCCAAAATGCATAATACACCCCTAGATGAGATCCATGAGGGGTGTTGAATGCAAAATGGGGCAACTTCTGGAAGGTTTCACCTATTCTGGTACTTTGGGGGCTTTGCAAATGCGACATGGCCCCACCAAAATATGCCTTCAGAAAGCCAAATAGCGCTTCCTCCCTTGTACACCCTGCCATGTGCCCAAACAGCAGTTTACACCCACATGTAGGATATTGCCGAACATGGAAGAAATTGCGTAACACAATTTGGGATGCTTTTTTTCCAGGATTCCTTCTAAAAAATAAACATTTTCAGCAAAAATGGCAAGTTATGGGAAAAAATATGTGGGGTCGATATACTCACTGCACCCCTGGATATATTCTATAAGGGGTGTAGTTTCCAATATGGAGTCTTTTTAGGGGAGTTTATTAAGTTTTAGCACCTCAGGGTGTCCGCAAACCTCTAATGGCATCTAATTAAAATTGTAATGAAAATGAGACCCCAGAGTCCTCTAGGTGATCCTCCTATTCTGGGGCTTGTGGTTGAGCCAAATAGCGCACTAGGGCCACATATGGGATATCTCTGAAAAGGGCAGAATCTGGGGAATCGATATTAAGTTGCATTTACCTGGTCACATCTACTGTGTTCCAGTGAATAATGAATAAAAATTGAAAATCTGCAAAAAAAAGTGAAATTTTGAAATTTCACCTCCACTTTGCTTTAATTTCTGTGAAATATCTAAAGGGTCAACAAACTTTCTAAATGCTTTTTTAAATACTTTAAGGGGTTTAGTTTCTTAGATGGACTTATGTATGGGGGTATCTAAAATACAGGCCCCTCAAAGCCACATCAGAACTGGACTGGTCCCTAAAAAAAATCTATTTAGCAAATTTTTTTGAAAATGTGAAAAATTACTGCTACATTTCTTAGCCCCTTAATGTGGTAGAAAAAAACATTAAAAAAATTATGCCAACCTACAGTAGACATATGGTAGATGCTAGTTCTAAACTATTTTGAGTGGAATAACTATCTGTCTTACACGCAGAAATTTTTTAACTTTGAAAATGGCAAATTTTTGCACATTTTCATGATATTTTGATATTTTTCACAAATAAACAAGGACTTTTTGGACCAAAATGTATAACTAACTTAAAGCACAATGTTTTATGAGAAAACAATCTCTGAATCACTTGGATAGGTAAAAGTGTCAAAAAGTGACAAAGTGACGCGTCAGATTTTAAAACTGAGGCTCTATCGGGAAAGCCAAAACTGGCTCCGGTGGTAAGTGGTTAATTGCCGAGATGGAGGGTTTTGATTTCCATTGCTTTATCATATTAGTCAGGACAGTGACCTGGTTATTACCCCACCTGTAGAAACTATTGTGAGAGGTACCGCATACCGCATGACCATGCAGAAAAGTATCCAACAGTCCCTGTACCTGCACAAACTTCTCTTGCATGGAGGCAGAGGGAAAGCATGCATGTTTGTTCTGGGCATCCCGCAAGGACAAAGGCAGGTTTTGAATTTTTCATCTAAAGCTTTACACTTCATCCCAACATAGTTCATAATTAGTCCCCTAAGGACCACCTTCGCTGTGAGCCATAGTAATAGAGTATTCTCGGCATATACCTCATTATCCGACAGAAACTGCCTCCAATGGATTTGTAGAAAGGTTACTTGAGTCATCTGACTCACAGAGATGGGACAGAAAGTGCCAAAACCTGGGCCCGTTTAATAGGTTTATGGGTTGAGACGGCAATTGGTAATATTTCAGCTCCAGTGATTCCGGAGTATAGGGATGCAGAAGGCAACACCAAGTCGATTCGTTAAAAGGTGCCATGCTCTGCCAAATAAATGGTGTGTGACTGATCTGTTGGGTTTATCGCACTCCAGTGGTGATACACTCCACAATTATTCACCAAGGTGGATATTGATGAATGAACGACACCTCTGTGGAGGGAAAGGTCCAACCTGTCCACTGCATGGTTAGGGGCCAAGTGAAACTCTCTTACAATTATAAAGTTGGTATGGTTTCTTTGAAAAAGAAAGGTGTTAAGCTTGCCACAAAATGCTTCATTACGGGTGTTTGGGGCAAAGATATTGAGGGAATATTTGTTAATGGCAATAGACACGATCAAGTATATGAATCTACCTTCTTCATCTATATACTGATCTTCTACCTTCTACACTAGCCCAGTACAAAAATATCTATATAAAACATTTTCTAGATCCAGTCTGCCGTAAGTTAGTCTGCTGTCAGACGAAGGAACCTTCTTGCTACATCTTCTGGAGCGGCATATGTAACCATCTGACCATTGTCCAGTTTCGCTGGATATAACAGCTGAAAGAGTATTACTTTCATGTAGATCTTTGCAGACCAAATGAAAGGCCTTTCTTTTCATTGCAACTTGTGCAGAGAAGTCTTGAAATATCAACAATTTAGTGTCAGACACCCTCAGCTCCCTCTTTTGCCGGTATGCTTTTAAGACCTGCTCTTCTTTAGTCTAATTATGATATCTGGCAATAATTGGTAGGGGTCTTTCCCCCTGCTCTCTTTTCACCCCATCCTGTGGACCTGCTCCACGAGAAAGGGGTCCCTAAGCAGGTCCAAGACCAGTGCTTCTGATAGATTTCTAGTCAAGTATGTCACCAATGATTCAGGAGCAAACATCTCAGGAATTCCAATGAATCTCAGGTTATTCCTTCTCTTGCGATTCTCAAGATCTTCAAGCTTGTTTTTGAAACTATGTTCCCCA
>JAODAL010023856.1:0-61795 GCA_025379985.1 Phyllomedusa bahiana | reverse complement strand
CCTCTTTGCTACCCCCGGGCGATCGGGCCATTCAAAAACCCCTACATTTTTTAAGAGGCCCTGAAAAAACATCTCTCTCTGGCCCCCAAAATTCCAAAAGTATCAAATACTGCCTCCCTGCACGGGGCCCCACAGGCACTTACGTTTATAGTGTACAGTCTGGGGGGCAGGTTATCCATTTTTATGTAAACCCCCCCCCCTATTTATAAAACCCAGGCCCCCATTGTAAACGGGGCATTCTTACCGTATGTTTCACCCAACACCCTAATGTTTGTAAGCCTGGGGAGCAGGGCCCTCCACCGTGTCTCTCTGTAATAGCTCTACGGTAAGTCTGAAAGTTTACCTTAAAATTTGTAAAGTGCTGCGGAATAGTTTGGCGTTAGAAAAAAAGATTATTATTTTTATTTTCGGCGCGACCGAAAGGGGAAAACCAGATGAACCCACAAAAAGTACAAGAGCCTCGCGCCCCCTGCGGTTTTTGGGTTTTTCAGCACAAAAAATACTCATCAAAAACCAGTGTGAACTCGGCCCTATAGGAACGACGGCGCACAGAGCTCCCCGCCCGATCGCTGCAGGACGTGGGCGCCAACCTTGTCACTGTCCGAATTCTCCGCTTCAGATTCAGAAGAAACGCTGTCCGCCTCCATCTCACTCGAGGACTGCAGGGGAGGCTGCGAAAATACAAGAAGTGTGGATTTTATAAGGGGAGGGGGGAAGACACCGCATGGATCCAAATATAGCAGTAAATGGGACATTACCGAAAATCACCGACACAAGCAAGCGCACAATGGCCGGACAAAAATCACCCCCAGCGGGAGGCAACAAGAGTCCCAGTGCATCATGGGAAACCCCACGGGGGAATACGCGAGGGGGGAGCCCCCCACTCCCCGGTCCAAAAGCGGGGGGGACAGCGCCCGCCCCCCGGTAACAGGAGGGGGCAGTCCCCCCGCCCCGCTACACCGAGGGGGACAGTCGCCCGCTCCCCGGCTTACAGGGGGGGGACGTCCCCCCCTCCCCGGCTAACCGAGGGGGGACAGTCGCCCCCCCCCCCGGCTATACCGGGGGGGGCCGTCGCCCGCCCCCCCGGCTATCGGGGGGGGGACAGTCCCCGCCCCCCCGGCTATACGGGGGGGGGCATCGCCCGTCCCCGGTTTAAGCGGGGGGGGACATCGCCCCCCCCGGCTATACCTAGGGGGGACTCGCCCGCCCCCCGGCAACGCGGGGGGGGACAGCGCCCGTTTTCCCCGGCATCCGGGGGGGGGACAGCCCCGCTCCCCGGCTATACGGGAGGGGGGACAGTCGCCCGCTCCCCGGCTATACCGGGGGGGGGACAGCCCCCGACCCCCCGCTTACCGAGGGGGACAGTCGCCCCCCCCGGCTAACGCGAGGGGGACATCGCCCGCCCCCCGGGCAATACGCTGGGGGGACAGTCCCCGCCCCGGCTACCCAACATCCCCCCCCCCCCCGGCTTCCCCAGGGGGGACATCGCCCCCCCCTCCCCGGCTATACGCAGGGGGACGTCGCCCGCCCCCCGGCTATACGCAGGGGGGCAGCCCCGCCCCCGGGTATGCGAGGGGGGGGCCCGCCCCGCCCATTCCCCCCATCCCCCCCCCCGGGGGAAAAGGGGGGGCGCCCCGCTCCCCGGCTATAGCGAGGGGGACAGTCCCCCGCTCCCCCATACGCGAGGGGGGCAGTCGCCCGCCCCCCGGTTCGGAGGGGGGCAGTCCCCCCTCCCCCTTACCAGGGGACAGCCCCTCCCCGGGCCCAGGGGGGACAGTCGCCCGCTCCCGGCAAACGCGAGGGGGGGCGCGCCCCCCCCCGGCTATACGCAGGGGGGACAGCGCCCGCCCCCCGGCTTCCGAGGGGGACAGCGCCCGCCCGGCTATACCCGGGGGGGGACAGTCGCCCGTCCCGGTATACGCGGGGGGGGCAGCGCCCCCCCCCGGAAAATACCGGGGGGGGACGTCGCCCTTTTCCCCCCCAAAAACGCAGGGGGGACAGTCGCCCCTCCCCCGGCATACGCAGGGGGACAGTGCCCGCCCCCCGGCTTCGCGAGGGGGGCAGTCCCCCGCTCCCCGGCAAAACGCGAGGGGGACGTCGCCCCCCCCCCCGGCAAAACCGAGGGGGGGACGCGCCCGCCCCGTAACGCGGGGGGGGGAATCCCCCGCCCCCCGGCTTACGCGAGGGGGGACGGGCCCCCCCCTCCCCGGCAAACGCAGGGGGACAGTCGCCCGCTCCCCCCTTACCGAGGGGGGCAGTCGCCCGCTCCCCCTAACGCGAGGGGGAAAGTCCCCCGTTCCCCCGGCAAAACGCGGGGGGGGACAGTCGCCCGCCCCCCGGCTATACGCGTGGGGGGACAGTCGCCCGCTCCCCGGCTATACGCGAGGGGGGACAGTCGCCCGCTCCCCGGCTATACGCGAGGGGGGACAGTCGCCCGCTCCCCGGCAAACCGGGGGGGACATCGCCCGCCCCCCGGCTAACGCTGGGGGGGCAGTCCCCGCTCCCGGCTTACGCGAGGGGGACAGTCGCCCCTCCCCGGCATACCGGGGGGGACAGTCCCCCCCCCCCCGGCTTTCCAGGGGGGGACAGTCGCCCGCCCCCCGGCTATACGCGAGGGGGGACAGTCGCCCGCTCCCCGGCTATACGCGAGGGGGGACAGTCGCCCGCTCCCCGGCTATACGCGAGGGGGGACAGTCGCCCGCTCCCCGGCTATACGCGAGGGGGACACCCCCGGGCCCCCGGGGCCTAAACCGAGGGGGGAAAACCCCCCCGCTCCCCGGGTATACGCGAGGGGGACAGTCCCCGCCCCCGGCTAAAACGCGAGGGGGGCATCGCCCGACCCCCGGCTATACGCGAGGGGGACATTCCCCGCCCCCCCTAAACCGAGGGGGGACGTCGCCCCCCTTTTCCCCCCGGAATACGGGGGGGGGGGACGTCCCCCCCGCTCCCCGGCTATACGCGAGGGGGACAACTGCTTTGTAAACAAAAACTTCCAGTTCCCACCAGTAAGCAGCAGAGCCGAAGCACCAGGCACAACGTTCAGGGAGCACTGTGCGTAACTTAGACTGCCCCTTATTTTCGTAACATGGGGGAATAACCCCCTTGGGCCGTCGGCTGCGACGCTTTCTATCGCATTTTGCCTTTGCAATTCCCCTTTCGGGGGTGCGGCTTCTCTGCGTGCTTGGGGCTGGTTCGTTGATGCAGGGTTATGGACTAAGCAGTGTCCCCCTCAGTGATAGATGGCGTGCGAGTGGTTGTTTATCAGTATTTTGCACTTGTGCAGGCCCCTGTACACAGTATTACAGCTCTCCTGCATGGTGGCGTGAGCTGGCTCTGATCCGATGTAGAGTAATGGGCTAAGCGGTTGTGCCCCTATGGTCCGTGTGGGATGTAAGTCAAAAAAAATGATAAGCAACCCCTCGCCCCAATATCCCGAGGGGAAAAAATGCTTATCTAACCTCTGCATCACATCAGAGCCAGCTCACAGCAGTCTGCAGAGAACCAGCCCCGTCAAAGGGGGGTTGCTAAGTGAGAATGATGATAAGTAACCCCAAATCCCTGCGGCCTGCGGCTTTTCTGCAGACTGCTGTGAGCTGGTTCTGATCCGATGCAGAGTTATGGACTAAGCAGTGTCCCCCTCAGGGATAGTCGGCGTGCGAGTGGTTGCTCATCAGTATTTTTGCACTTGTGCAGTCCCCTGTACACAGTACTACAGCTCTCCTGCATGCTGGTGTGAACTGGCTCTTATCCTACGTACAGTTATTTACTAAGCAATTGCCCCCTCATAGCTAGTTGGTGTGTGAGCGTTTGTCCATCAGTATCTGCCCCATGCACCATCTCCCATGATGCACTGGGGCTCAGTCTCCTAGCGGCCATTGTGTTGCGAGTCTGGCCGTGCCTCTGTATTTTTACCATTTAAAATGGTCTCAACTCATCCTTCCCCTGTAGACAGTGCGACAACTACTTTCCATATTAGGATCCAAAAAGATTTGGGGATTCACATGTACACGGCGCAGCCCCGTCCATTGCATCATTACTGCACCGTCTGCAACAGGAAAAGGCAGCGCCCGGGTTTTAATCTTTTTTTTTTATTCTGCTGTTGCTGAAGTAAAACACAAAATAAAAATCACGCACCCCCCGGGGCCCCGCTCCCAGCTCCAGCAGAGCAACCGGAGGAACCCCGCGGATATCGGAGCCGACCGAGGCCTCCTCAGAGCCAGGATCTGCTTTCCTGAAGCCGGCGCTCACTCCAGTGATTCAACAGCCAATTCATACGAGACGCCTACAAAGGTTTGGCCGCTTTCGCTGGATAATCATCTCGCCCCATTTACATCAATAGTCAACAAGGATATTTAAACCAGAATTCTGCCTAGGAAATTTCGTTTCCAATGTTGTTCTTGGTGGATTTTGGAACCCAGGACCCATCACAAGTGCAACAATGCTAACAGTGCTGCACCCTGCTAACCACTAGCCACCCTAATATCTGATCCTCTCCGCGCTGCACCCTGCTAACCACTGAGCCCACCCTAATTACTGAGCCCCCGTGCTGCACCCTGCTAACCACCTGAGCCACCCTAATACTTGAGCCCCCGCGCTGCACCCCGCTAACCACTGAGCCACCCTAATACTGACCCCCGCGCTTGCACCCGCTAACTCACTGAGCCACCCTAATTACTGAGCCACTGTTGCGTGCCCCCCGCTAACCACTGGCCACCCTATATATCTGGAGCCACTGTGCTGCACCCCGCTAACCACTGAGCCCCCGGCTGCACGCTGCTAACCACTGAGCCCACCCTAATACTGAGCCCCCCGCGCTGCAACCCCGCTAAACACTGAGCCACCCAAAGACTGAGCACTGTGCTGCCCCCCTCTAACCACTTGTAGCCACCCTAATTACCTGAAGCCACTGTGCTGCAGCCCCGCTAACCCCTGGGAGCCCAGCGCCGCACCCCGCTAACCACTGAGCTCCAGCGCCGCACCCCGCTAACCACTGAGACCCCGTGCCACACCTGCAACAACTACCACCCTGCCCCGCACCCCGCTAACCACTGAGTCCACTGCGCCACTGCCCCGCACCTCGCTTACCCCTGAGTCGCACCCCGCTAACTCCGAGACGACTGCAGCACCAGGAAGACCAGCAAAGATGGGGAGATGGCGGACAGCGCGCGCCTTCAACCGAGGAGATGATTTATTAGTTTTGATGTAACTTAGCACCAGCATGATAAAATTTAAAAAAAAAAAAACAAAACTCCAGCACCAGACCTGTCGCCTCTTCACAACCGAACATCAGGGATTCTGTAACAAGATCTGGACTGTGTGATCAGCCCCGGCGGGGCGCGCGTGTTCGGGGGCCTCGGCGGGGCGCACGTGTTCGGGGGCCTCGGCGGGGAGCGCGTGTTCGGGGGCCTCGCGTGGAGACGGCGTGTTTCGGGGGCCCCCGGGTCGGGGAGCGCGTGTTCGGGGGCCCCGGCGGGGAGCGCGTGTTCGGGGGCCCCGGCGGGGAGCGCGTGTTCGGGGGCCCCCTGCTGGGACGCGTGTTTCGGGAGCCCGCGTCGGGGAGCGCGTGTTCGGGGGCCCCGGCGGGGAGCGCGTGGTCGGGGGCCCCGGCGGGGAGCGCGTGTTCGGGGGCCCCGGCGGGGAGCGCGTGTTCGGGGGCCCCGGCGGGGGGGTGCGTGTCCGGTGCTGCTGGGGTCATACAACCTGGGCATACGTACGTGGCGGGCTTAGGCAGGGTGGCTTCTCCGCTGCCTTCATCTTCACTGATGAGGAGGGTCAGAGTCCCATCGCCGGCGGCTTCTCCTCCTCCTCGTGCTCCGGCTCCTTCTCGATGCAGCTTCGCTGTTCGGACGAGTTGACGACTTAAAAAAACCACAGACGAAATAAACCCCTTGTATCCAGGGTCCGTCGCACAGCGCCCCCAGGGGGGCACATACAAGAGGCACAGCCCGGATTCTACATTCAACCCTTGATAGTCTATGAACCTTAAAGTGGTTTTCTCACTATGTCGTTTCATAGACTGACAGCAGCTTCCAGGCACACACTTCAGTTGAGGCCAGTGTGGCGGTTCTACACTTCAGGCTCACACTTCCCGTCCAGTGGTGGGGGCGGTCAACAGCTTCAGGCGCACACTTCCTGCTCAGCTGAGGTTGGTATACAGAAGGTATTGCATATTTACTCCACTATAACTGGGCTACAGAGACTATAAGTGCAGGAGATTTAACTTGCAGTAAACCAAAACTACAGAGCTCCCAAGGAGTGAAAACAAGTTTCTTATCAAAGATGACAATCTCTTTTATTGAAGACCTCTGCCCGCCCCCGCCCGTGCGACGTCACCCCGACCCTTTGTATAATCAGGATGGGAGATATGGACGGTGAACCTAGAGACGCATGAGTAGCACCTCATGAGCAGATAAAATCTCATCCTCCTGCCTGGGCAATTTCAATAGAGCCAATGGAATTGGAAAAGGTCTTTGCTTACCGTATCCAACATACGAATGTAGAAAACTCCTTTCCAAAATAAAAAAAAAACAAAAAAAACTTTTCCTACCCTGGATGTGCATCGTGGCAAGTCCTGGCAGATGCAGAACAACGATCCTTACAATCTCCATCTCAGTAACAGGTGATGTGAAAAAGGCCCCTTATATGTGAGCCGTCTGCTCTATGGATAAGGAGCAACCACTGTCCCACAAATGAGGAACAACTGATTGTTTGGGTCATGGTACATAAGATTGGAAATGATATCTGAGGCAAAAAATAGTGATCCGAATAGCATTGGGGAAGGTTAGAACGGCATAGTAAATGAAATCATGGAGGGAGATGGTTTTCCGGCTTCGCTCATAAGGCAACGTACGCCTACACCTCCCATATACTAACGAGAACTTCCTGAAGGAGTTGCCCAAAATGCAAAAAAAAAAACAAGCAGATTTTACTGCACGGTATATGGCAGTGTCCCAAAATTACAGGAATCTTGGTGGGACGGTCTTGCAAGGTATAAAAGGAGGTTTTTGAGGAAATAGAGGTGCAGGGATCCCATGAGTGGCGTCTTTCATTATATTCCACAACCATGGTAGGAGAGGGAGCATAACCCAAGTGGTCCCACGACAAAGTGGTGCTTATAACACTACTGGCAGCAAAAAATGGGATTTGGCTTCAATGGCTGAAGGACAGTAATTCCTCGAGGGGGAAGGTGGACGCCATGATCAGGAGAACTCTAATTGTTAGAGAGGATAGAAGCGGAGAATAATGAGGCCGTCCTGGACGGAGAGATTCTTCCAGAAATTGGAAACTGTTTTATTATCAAAACTTTCTCGAATGAGGAGATTAGATCATTGATGACTATTTTCAAACAAACAGAAATATTATTTTAGCGAAAAACTATGGCGTGGTACCTTGGGTGTACTGGAAGTGGAGACTTGAGAAGAGTTAGTGGAGGGAGAGTCTGGTAGCCAGCATCTAAAGGAGTGGATAGTTATGATTAGAGATGAGTGTCAATCATAAATTTGATCTCTATTTTCGCTGAGAATATTTTCCTGGAGTTTTTTTTGAGTTTAAAAGTGGTTTTATGTGTTGGCCTTGGTTTTTTTGTTTATTTTTTGGGGGGGGGTGGGGACAAGACAAAGGGTCCAGTTGTGATTACTATAATAGGGGTTCCGGTGATGGAAAATTAGATTGTCCGGCTTCTATTCTTTTTATAATTGCCAAAAACTTTGAGAAGGATGATCTTATAGAGACTTGGGGGGCTCACGAAGACTGTGTTGCATTGATGCTTCGAAACATGGTTAAGCATATTGAGTTGTTTAATGAATTTTGAGTATCATCATTCTTCTCAATAAAAAACATGATTTAAAAAAAAAAAAAAAAAAAAAAAAAGGAGCAACCACTGCACAACCATTCGGGGGCAGGAGGCGGATCACACATCTTCCTCTTCTCCAAGCTGCTTTTTTTTTTTTTTTTTTTTTAATTTCAATAAATTAATTTCTGTGCTTTTTTAATAATAATAAAAAAAAAAAATCTTCGTGCAACCTTCCTTGCATCAGAGTGAAGAACTGTAATCCCGCCCTGTGCCGCCGGCTTAGTTAAAATAAAAAAAATATAAAAAATTATGGGGATTTATTCTACGTATTTTTTTATGTCTCAACATTGGGAAAAGGATCCTGGTTATCAAAAAGTGCAAAAATGTCCCAATCCCGGTCAACAAGAGGGTCAATGCATCCAAAGCTGTGCACGAAACTGGAAAGAAGGGTCTTAGGTGACGGTCACTAGAGGAGGGCAGAGCGGGCGAATCCTATCCTCTCCTGTGCTTGCTGCAGGTGGTCACACCAGGGTTTTTTTTTCTTGGAGGGGGGGGGGGGGAATAAACTTTAAAACAAACCTTCCTCCATAACCGGGACCAAAACTAGACTCAAAGTTTGACCAGACGAGGCTAAAATCAAATTGATTACCCTCCACATTGTTGGGGAGAAGTGGTACTCACCGGAGGGGGGAACTTGTAGTTGCCTTCAGGATTGTTCTGGATTTCCCATAGACCCTCATTGAACCCTTTTCTTTTGTTAGGTTTGCCGTACTTGTCCTTGTATTTCTCATATGGAAAAAGATCTTTTACTCCCAAAAAAAGCCCTAAGAAAAAAGAGAATTAGTGGGTCATGTGACCTGCAGCTGAATACAGGATCTCTCACTGCTGCCCCTGGGTCATGTGACCTGCAGCTGAAAACAGGATATCTCACTGCTGTCCCCAGTGTCCCATTGTCCCGCATCTGAAGACAAGGATCTCTCCTCAGCTGCCACTGTGTCATGGACCTGCATCAGAATACAGGGAATTTTTTCTCATTGCTGCTGCCCATTGGATCAGTGGACCTGCAAGCTGAAATACAGATTTCTCACTGCTGCCCCTGGTCAGTGACATGCAGCTGAATACAGGATTTCTCTGCCGCCCCTGGGTCATGTTTACCTGCAGCTGAATACAGGATTTCTCACTGCTTGCCACTGGTTCCATGTGACCTGCAGCTGAATACAGGATCTCTCACTGCTGCCACTGGGTCATGTGACCTGCAGCTGAATACAGATACCTCACGTGCCACCCTGGGTCATGGTGACCTGCAGCTGAATACAGGATTCCTCACTGCCACCCCTGGTCATGTGACCTGCAGCTGAATACAGGATTCTCACTGCCGCCCCTGGGTCATGTGACCTGCAGGGCTGAATACAGGAGTTCTCACTGCTGCCTTTGGGTCCATGTGACCTGCAGCTGAATCCAGGATTTCTCACAGCTTGCCCCCTGGGTCATGTGACCCTGCAGCTGAATACAGGATTCCTCACTGCTGCCTTTGGGCATGTGACCTGCAGCTCTATACATGATTTCACACTGCTGCCCTGGGGTCCATGTGACCTGCAGCTGAATACAGGATTACTCACTGCTGCCCCTGGGTCATTGACCTAGCAGCTGAATACAGGAATCTCTCAGTTTCTGCTGGCCCTCTGGGTCATGTGACCTTCAGCTGAATACAGGACTCTCACTGCTGCCCCTGGGTCATGGACCTGCAGCTTGAATACAGGATTTCTCACTGCTGGCACCTTGGGTCATGTGACCTCACTGAATACAGGATCTCTCACTGCTGCCCCTGGGTCATGTGACCTGCAGCAGAATAGGCAGGATCTCTCACTGCTGCCCTGGGTCATGTGACCTGCAAGCTTAATACAGATTTCTCACTGTCGCCACTGGGACATGTGACCCGGTGCAGCTGAAATACAGGATTTCTCACTGCTGCCCCTGGGTCATGTGACCTGCAGCTGAATACATGATTCCCACTTGCTGCCCCTGGTCATGTTGACCTGCAGCTGAATACAGATTTCTCACTGCTGCCCCTGGGTCATGTGCCTGCAGCTGAAACAAGGATCCTCACTGGCTGCACCAGCTGGTCATGGGACCTGCACTGAATACAGGGATTCTCACTGCTCCTCCTGGTTCATGGGACCTGCTCTCTGAGCTGCTGATGGTTGTGTGACCCGGATGTGAATCTCTCTGATTCCTATGGGAGGTTCACAGTCAGTGTTATAGGAATGCATAGAGAGGCTTCCTGTCAGCATCAGAATTAGGGTCTATCGGCCAATCAGAGAGCAGGTCATGTGACCGAACAGACTGTTGCATCAGTCAGAAATCCTGTATTCAGCTGCAGGTGAGAAAGTTACTGGCCCCACAGAGTAACTAAAACATCTTTAATGAACTAAAGGGGGGAAAAAAACCCCGGAGTGTTCCTTTAATGGGAAACTCATCCAGAGAACTGAACCTCCGCCCCGCCCAGGCGCCCGAAACCTCCGCCCCGCCCAGGCGCCCGAAACGCCGTCCTCCCCCACCCCCCCCGCCCCCCCCGCTCCCACCGTCACCTCGCCACCCTCGCCCCTCTCAGCCCCCCCCCGCCGCCCCCCCCCGCCCCCCCCCGGCCCACCGCCCCCCTCCCCTCCGGCCAGGGGCGGTCCCGCCCCCGCACCGCCGAGCCCCGCCCAGGCGCCCGAGACCTCCGCCCCGCCCAGGCGCCCGAGACCTCCGCCCCGACCAGGCGCCCTAAAAGATCCTGCGCCCGCCCAGGCGCCCAAAACCTCCGCCCCGCCCGAGGAGCGCCCGAAACCTCCGCCCCCGCCAGCGCCTAAACCTGCGCCCCGACCAGGCGCCCGAAACCTGCGCCCCGCCCAGGCGCCCGAAACCTCCGCCCCGCCCAGGCGCCCGAAACCTCCGCCCCGCCCAGGCGCCCGAAACCTGCAGCTGCATTCTATGAGCCTGGGACAGGATGACCCCACGGGAGACCACTTTGTAATGGACACTGTAAGGTCGCCTGAAGTGCTGCTCCCCTGGGCTACGACCGGCAGTGCAAGGAACAGCAAGCGGCAGGCTCGTCTTACAGGGGGCCCCGCCTTCCCACTCCGGCCAGGGGGGCCCCGCCTTCCCACTCCGGCCAGGGGGGCCCCGCCTTCCCACTCCGGCCAGGGGGGCCCCGCCTTCCCACTCCGGCCAGGGGGGCCCCGCCTTCCCACTCCGGCCAGGGGGGCCCCGCCTTCCCACTCCGGCCAGGGGGGCCCCGCCTTCCAGTCATCGATTACGGAGTGACCTGACGGACAGGTGCAGCGCCCCCCTCTCCATGCTAGGACGGTAGGAGAGCGGATCAAGTGTCTTCAGCACCACAGGCCGAACACTTATCATGTAACGAAGTCGACGGCGCTCAGAAGAAAAACCATCCTCTAGGACCTTGTGAGTGTAATGGTCAGAAGAGGCGGCCGGGCCCCCCCCAAGAGGCGAGATCTGCATTACAATCTGCAAGACTTCCGGGCTCTTCTGTTACACTACATCAGTTCCCTGAACACCTGGAGTGCGGCGCCCCCCGAAAATATGCAAAAAGCGGCAACCTGGACCTTCAAACACCGCACTAGACCCACATCATATACAAAGATGGATTCAGCAAAGAAGTGACTCCGCCTCCGCCAAACCCACAAAACAGTGCGACTACTCCTGCCTGAGCAAGACGGGTGATCCGCCCCGACAAGGGCGACCACCAAGGGGAACCAAGCCCTGGCAACAGCCCCACTGACCACACACGAAAAGAAGTGACTCCGCCAAACCCACAAAATGGTGGAACTGACCCTGCCTGAGCAAGACGGGAGATCCGCCCCGATAAGGGCGACCACCAAGGGGAACCAAGCCCTGGCAACAGCCCCACTGACCACACACGAAAAGAAGTGACTCCGCCAAACCCACAAAATGGTGGAACTGACCCTGCCTGAGCAAGACGGGAGATCCGCCCCGACAAGGGCGACCACCAAGGGGAAACAAGCCCTCGCAACAGCCCCACTGACCACACAGGAAAAGAAGCTGATACAGACAACTACTATAGAGGACTAGAGCCCTACTCGCATGGACGAGCAGACCGAGACAATCAATCCAAGATAGAAAGAAATCGTGGGAGCCAGGCATAGTCTCTGTACTAGATCTCTGTACTCGATTCCCTTCCGATTTGCTTGGTAGGGATACTGCTCCCTCCTCCTCCTCTGTGCAAGCCTGCAGGGAGCATGGACCTGGTTTGTATATTCTATAGCCCCGTTGCTGCTTCCCCTCCTCCTCCTCTGTGGCATGCTCTGCAGGAGCGGTGTACCTGGTGATAATCTATACCCCGGGTGCTGCTCCCTTCCTCCTCCTCATCAGTGCAGTCCATTCCTCTGCAGGGAGCTGTATACCTGGTGTATAATCTATAGCCACGGGTGCTGCTGCCCCTCCTCCTCCTCTGTGCAATGCGCGGCAGGAGCTGTGTATCTTGGTGTAATGGATCAATTAGCCCCGGGTGCTGCTCCCTCCTCCTCCTCTGTGCAATGCTCTGCAGGGAGCTGTGTACCTGGTATAATCTATAGCCCCGGGTGCTGCTCCCTCCTCCTCTGTGCAATGCTCTGCAGGGAGCTGTGTACCTGGTGTATAATCTATAGCCCCGGGTGCTGCTCCCTCCTCCTCCTCTGTGCAATGCTCTGCAGGGAGCTGTGTACCTGGTATAATCTATAGCCCCGGTGCTGATCCCTCCTCCTCCGCCTCCTCTTGCAAATGCTCTGCAGGAGGCTGGTGTACCTGGTGTATAAATCTATAGCCCCGGGTGCTGCTCCCTCTCTGTGCATCCTCTGCAGGGAGCTGTGTACCTGGTATAATCTATAGCCCCGGTGCTGCTCCTCCTCCTCTGTGCAATGCTCTGCAGGGAGCTGTGTACCTGGTGTATAATCTATAGCCCCGGGGGCTGCTCCCTCCTCCTCCTCTGTGCAATGCTCTGCAGGGAGCTGTGTACCTGGTATAATCTATAGCCCCGGGTGCTGCTCCCTCCTCTGTGCAATGCTCTGCAGGGAGCTGTGTACCTGGTGTATAGGCTATAGCCCCGGGTGCTGCTCCCTCCTCCTCTGTGCAATGCTCTGCAGGGAGCTGTGTACCTGGTGTATAATCAAATACCTCGGGTGCTGCCTCCCCCTCCTCTGTGCAATGCTCATGCATGGAGGGTGTGTACCTGTGATAATCTATAGCCCCGGGTGCTGCTCCCTCCACCCTAGCTGTGCAATGTCTGCAGGAGCTGTGTTACCTGTGTATAATCTATACCCCGGGTGCTGTCTTCCTCCTCTGTGCAATGCTCTGCAGGGAGCTGTGTACCTGGTGTATAATCTATAGCCCCGGGTGCTGCTCCCTCCTCCTCTGTGCAATGCTCTGCAGGGATCTGTGTACCTGGTATAAACTATAGCCCCGGGTGCTCCTCCTCCTCTGTGCAATGCTCTGCAGGGAGCTGTGTACCTGGTATAAACTATAGCCCCGGGTGTCTCTCCCTCCTCCCTCCTCTGTGCAATGCTCTGCAGGGAGCTGTGTACCTGTTATTAATCTATAGCCACCGGTGCGCTGCTCCCTCCTCCTCCTCTGTGCAATGCTCTGCAGGGAGCTGTGTACCTGGTGTATAATCTATAGCCCCGGGTGCTGCTCCCTCCTCCTCCTCCTCTGTGCAATGCTCTGCAGGGAGCTGTGTACCTGGTGTATAATCTATAGCCCCGGGTGCTGCTCCCTCCTCCTCCTCTGTGCAATGCTCTGCAGGGAGCTGTGTACCTGGTGTATAACCTATAGCCCCGGGTGCTGCTCCCTCCTCTGTGCAATGCTCTGCAGGGAGCTGTGTACCTGGTGTATAATATATTAGTCCCCGGTGCTCGCTCCCTCCTCCTCTCTGTGCAATGCTCTGCAGGAGCTTGTTCCTGGTATAGACCTATAGCCCCGGGTGCTGCTCCCTCCTCTGTGCAATGCTCTGCAGGGAGCTGTGTACCTGGTGTATAATCTATAGCCCCGGGTGCTGCTCCCTCCTCCTCCTCTGTGCAATGCTCTGCAGGGAGCTGTGTACCTGGTTTAATCTATAGCCCCGGGTGCGGCTCCCTCCTCCTCCTCTGTGCTATGCTCGCAGGGAGCTGTGTACCCTGGTATAAACTATAGCCCCGGGTGCTCCTCCTCCATCTCCTCAGTGCAATGCTCCCTGCAGGGAGCTGTGTACCTGGTGTAAAATCTATATGCCCCGGTTGCTGCTCCCTCCTCCCTCCTCTGTGCAAGCTCTGCAGGGAGCTGTGTAACCTGGTGATAATCAATAGCCCCGGTGGCTGCTCCCTCCTCCTCTGTGCAATGCTCTGCATGCACTTTTACCTGGTATAATCTATAGCCCCGGTTGCTGCTCCCCTCCATCCCTCTGTGTCAATGGCTCTGCAAGGAGCGTGTACCTGGTAAATGCTATAGCCCCGGTGCTGCCCCTCCTCCTCTGTGCAATGCTCTGCAGGGAGCTGTGTACCTGGTATAATCTATAGCCCCGGGTGCTGCTCCCTCCTCCTCCTCTGTGCAATGCTCTGCAGGGAGTGTGGTACTGTGTATAATCCTATCAGCCCCGGGAGCTGTCCCTCCTCTGTAGCACTGCTCTGCAGGGACGGTGTACCTTGGTGTATAACCTATACCCCGGTGCTGCTCCCTCCTCCTCTGTGCAAATGCTCTGCAGGGAAGCGGTGTACCAGGTATAATCTAATAGCCCCGGGTGCTGCTCCTCCTCCTCCTCTGTGCAATGCTCTGCAGGGACTGTGGTCCTGGTGTATAATCGATAGCCCCCGGGTGCTGCGCCCTCCTCCTCTGTGCAATGCTCTGCAGGTAGCTGTGTACCTGGTGTATAATCTATAGCCCCGGGTGCTGCTCCCACCTCCTCCTCTGTGCAATGCTCTGCAGGGAGCTGTGTACCTGGTGTATAAGCTATAGCCCCGGGGGCTGCTCCCTCCTCATCCTCTGTGCAATGATCTGCAGGGAGCTGTTTACCTGTTATAAACTATAGCCCCGGGTGCTGCTCCCTCCTCTGTGAAATGATCTGAAGGGAGATGTGTACCTGGTGTATAATCTATAGCCCCGGGTGCTGCTCCCTCACTCCGTCCCTGTGGCAATGCCTCTGCAGGGAGCTGTGTACCTGGTATAATCTATAGCCCCGGGTGCTGCTCCCTCCTCCTCCTCCTCCTCTGTGCAATGCTCTGCAGGGAGCTGTGTACCTGGTGATAATCTATTGCCCCGGGTGCTGCTCCCTCCTCTGTGCAATGCTCTGCAGGGAGCGGTGTACCTGGTGTATAATCTATAGCCCCGGGTGCTGCTCCCTCCTCCTCTGTGCAATGCTCTGCAGGGAGCTGTGTACCTGGTGTATAATCTATAGCCCCGGGTGCTGCTCCCTCCTCCTCCTCTGTGCAATGCTCTGCAGGGAGCTGTGTACCTGGTGTATAATCTATAGCCCCGGGTGCTGCTCCCTCCTCCTCCTCTGTGCAATGCTCTGCAGGGAGCTGTGTACCTGGTGTATAATCTATAGCCCCGGGTGCTGCTCCCTCCTCCTCTGTGCAATGCTCTGCAGGGAGCTGTGTACCTGGTATAATCTATAGCCCCGGGTGCTGCTCCCTCCTCCTCATCCGCTGTGCAATGCTCTGCAGGGAGCTATGTACCTGGTATAATCTATAGCCCCGGGTGCTGCTCCCTCCTCCTCCTCTGTGCAATGCCTCTGGCAGGGAGCTGTGGTACCTGGAGTAAATCTATAGCCCCGGGTGCTGCTCCCTCCATCTCCTCTGTGCAATGCTCTGGGCAGGGAGCATGGTGTCCTGGTCTAATCTATAGCCCCGGGTGCTGCTCCCTCCTCCTCCTCTGTGCAATGCTCTGCAGGGAGCTGTGTACCTGGTGTATAATCTATAGCCCCGGGTGCTGCTCCCTCCTCCTCTGTGCAATGCTCTGCAGGGAGCTGTGTACCTGGTGTATAATCTATAGCCCCGGGTGCTGCTCCCTCCATCTCCTCTGTGCAATGCTCTGCAGGGAGCTTTACTGGTGTAAAATCTATAGCCCCGGGTGCTGCTCCCACCCTGTGGCAATCTCGCAGGAGCTGTGTACCTGGTATAATCTATAGCCCCGGTGCTGCTCCCTCCTCTGTGCAATGCTCTGCAGGGAGCTGTGTACCTGGTATAATCTATAGCCCCGGGTGCTGCTCCCTCCTCCTCCCCTTGTGCAATGCTCTGGCAGGGAGCCTGTGTACCTTGTGTAATAATCTTATAGCCCCGGGTGTTTGCTCCCTCCTCCTCTTGAATGCTCTGCAGGGAGCTGTGTACTTGGTGTATAATCTATAAGCCCCGGGTGCTGCCCCACCTCCTCCTCATGTGCAATGTCCACTGCAGGGGAGCTATGTACCTGGTATAAACTAAAGCCCCGGTGCTGCTCCCTCCTCCTCCTCCTGCTGTGCAATGCTCTGCAGGGAGCGTGTACCTGGGAGTTAATCTATAGCCCCGGGTGCTGCTCCCTCCTCTGTGCAATGCTCTGCAGGGAGCGGTGTACCTGGTGTATAATCTATAGCCCCGGGTGCTGCTCCCTCCTCCTCCTCTGTGCAATGCTCTGCAGGGAGCTTGTGTACTTGGGTATAATCATAAAGCCCCCGGTTGCTGCTCCCCTCCTCCTCTGTGGCAAATGCTCCTGCAGGGAGCTGTGTAACCTGAAGTTTGTGATAATCTATAGCCCCAGTGCCTGCACCTCCTCCTCCTTCTGTGTCAATGCTCTGCAGGGAGCGGTGTACCTGGTGTAAATAATCCTATAGCCCCGGGTGCTGCTCCCTCCTCCTCTGTGCAATGCTCTGCAGGGAGCTGTGTACCTGGTATAATCTATAGCCCCCGGGTGCTGCACACCCTCCTCCTCCTCTGTGCAATGCTCTGCAGGGAGCTATGTACCTGGTAAATCTATAGCCCACGGGTGCCTGCTCCCTCCTCCCCTCTGTGAATGCTCCTGCAGGACTGTGTACCTGTGTACTAATCTATAGCCCCGGGTGCTGCTCCCTCCTCCTCCTCTGTGCATTGCTCTGCAGGGAGCTGTGTACCTGGTATAATCTATAGCCCCGGTGCTGCTCCCTGCTCCCCTCTGTGCAAATGCCTTCTGCAGGGAGCTGTGTACCTGGTGTATTAGATCTATAGCCCCGGGTGCTGCTCCCTCCTCCTCTGTGCAACGCTCTGCAGGGAGCTGTGTAACTGGTGTATAATCTATAGCCCCGGTGCTGCTCCCTCCTCCTCCTCTGTGTCAATGCTCAGCAAGGAGCTGTGTTACCTGTGTATAATCTATACCCCGGGTGCTGCTCCCTCCTCTGTGTCAATGCCTGCAGGAGCTGTGTACCTGGTGTATAAACTATAGCCCGGGTGCGCCCCCTCCTCTGTGCAATGCTCCAGCAGGGAGCTGTTGTACCTGGTATAATCTATAGCCCGGTGCTGCTCCCTCCTCCTCACCTCTGTGCAATGCTCTGCAGGAGCTGTGTACCGGTTATAATCTATCAGCCCCGGGTTTTGCTCCCTCCTCCTCTGTGCAATGCTCTCAGGAGCTGTGTACTTGGGTGATAATCTATAGCCCCGGGTGCTGCTCCCTCCTCCTCCCTCTGTGACAATGCTCTGCAAGGGAGCTGTGTACCTGAGTATAATCTATAGCCCAGGTGCTGCTCCCTCCTCCGCCTCCTCCTGTGCAATGCTCTGCAAGGAGCGGTGTACCTGGTGTATAAACTATCGCCCCGGGTGCTGCTCCCTCCTCCTCTGTGCAATGCTCTGCAGGGAGCTGTGTACCTGGTATAATCTATAGCCCCGGGTGCTGCTCCCTCCTCCTCCTCCTCTGTGCAATGGGCTCTGCACGACTTGTACCTGGTAATAATCTATAGCCCGGGGGGTTTTTTTCCTGCTCCCTCCATCTCCTCTGTGCAATGCTCTGCAGGGAGCTGTGTACCTGGTGTATAATCTATAGCCCTGGGTGCTGCTCCCTCCTCCTCCTCTGTGCAATGCTCAGCAGGAGCTTGTACCTGTAATAAATCTATAGCCCCCGGGTGCTGCTCCCTCCTCCCTGTGCGAATGCTCTGCGGGAGCGGTTACTGGTGTATAATCTATAGCCCCGGGTGCTGCTCCCTCCTCCTCTGTACCATGCTCTGCAGGAGCTGTGTACCTGGTGTAAAATTATATCCCCAGGGTGCTGCTCCCTCCCTCCTCCACTGTGCACTGCTCTGCAGGGAGCTGTGTACCGGTATAATCTATAGCCCCGGGTCTGCTCCCTCCTCCTCTGTGCATTGCTCTAGGCAGGGACGTGTACCTGTGTGTATAATCTATAGCCCCGGTTGCTGCTCCCGTCCTCTGTCAATGCACTGCAGGGAGCTGTGAACCTTGTGTAAACCTATAGCCCCGGGGGCTGCTCCCTCCTCCTCCTCTGTGCAATGCGCTGTCAGGGAGCCTGTATACCTGGAGTATAATGCTATAGCCCCGTGCGCTTCCTCCCCTCTGTGCAATGCTCTGCAGGGAGCTGTGTACCTGGTGTATAAGCTATAGCCCCGGGTGCTGCTCCCTCCTCCTCTGTGCAACGCTCTGCAGGGAGCTGTGTAACTGGTGTATAATCTATAGCCCCGGTGCTGCTCCCCACCTCCTCCTCCTCTGTCAACGCTCTGCAGTGGAGCTAGAGTACTGGTGAATAATCTATAGACCCGGGCTGCTCCCTCTCCTCAGTGCAATTCTCGAAGGAGCTGTTTACCTGGTATAATCTTATTCCCCCGCCCCCGCCACCCCCCCCCCGGTGCTGCTCCATCCTCCTCCTCTGTGCAATGCTCTGCAGGGAGCTGTGTACCTGGTGTATAATCTATAGCCCCGGGTGCTGCTCCCTCCTCTGTGCAATGCTCTGCAGGTAGCTGTGTACCTGGTGTATAATCTATAGCCCCGGGTGCTGCTCCCTCCTCCTCCTCTGTGAAATGCTCTGCAGGGAGCTGTGTACCTGGTATTAATCTATAGCCCCGGGTGCTGCTCCCTCCTCCTCAGTGCAATGCTCTGCAGGCAGCTGTGTACCTGGTATAATCTATAGCCCCGGGTGCTGCTCCCTCCTCCTCCTCTGTGCAATGCTCTGCAGGGAGCTGTGTACCTGGTATAATCTATAGCCCCGGGTGCTGCTCCCTCCTCCTCCTCCTCTGTGCAATGCTCTGCAGGGAGCTGTGTACCTGGTGTATAATCTATAGCCCCGGGTGCTGCTCCCTCCTCCTCCTCTGTGCAATCCTGCAGGAGCTTGTGTACTCTTGTATAACTATAGCCCCGGGTGCTGCTCCCTCCTCCTCTGTGCAATGCTCTGCAGGGAGCTGTGTACCTGGTGTATAATCTATAGCCCCGGGTGCTGCTCCCTCCTCCTCTGTGGATGGCTCTGCAGGGAGCTGTGTACCTGGTGTATAATCTTAGCCCTGGGTGCAGCATCCCTCCTCCTCCATGTGTCAATGCTCTCAGGGAGCTGTGTACCTGGTGTATAATCTATAGCCCCGGGTGCTGCTCCCTCCTCCTCTGTGCAATGCTCTGCAGGGAGCTGTGTACCTGGTGTATAATCTATAGCCCCGGGTGCTGCTCCCTCCTCCTCCTCTGTGCAATGCTCTGCAGGGAGCTGTGTACCTGGTATAATCTATAGCCCCGGGTGCTGCTCCCTCCTCCTCCTCTGTGCAATGCTCTGCAGGGAGCTGTGTACCTGGTATAATCTATAGCCCCGGGTGCTGCTCCCACCCCTTCTGTGTCTATGCTCAGCAGGGAGCTGTGTACCTGGTTATAATCTATAGCCCCGGTGCTGCTCCCTCCTCTGTGCGAAGCAGCTGCAGAACTGTGTACCTGGTATAATCTATAGCCCCGGGTGCTGCTCCCTCCTCCTCCTCTGTGCAATGCTCTGCAGGGAGCTGTGTACCTGGTGTATAATCTATAGCCCCGGGTGCTGCTCCCTCCTCCTCTGTGCAATGCTCTGCAGGGAGCTGTGTACCTGGTATAATCTATAGCCCCGGGTGCTGCTCCCTCCTCCTCTGTACAATGCTCTGCAGGGAGAGGTGTACCTGGTATATAATCTATAGCCCCGGGTGCTGCTCCCTCCTCCTCTGTGCAATGCTCTGCAGGGAGCTGTGTACCTGGTGTATAATCTATAGCCCCGGGGGCTGCTCCCTCCGCCTCCTCTGTGCAATGCTCTGCAGGAGCTAAGTACCTGGTTAAAATCTATAGCCCCGTTGCGGCTCCCTCCTCCCTCCTCTTGTGCAATGCTCTGCTGGGAGCTGTGTCCCTGGTGTATAATCTATAGCCCCGGGTGCTGCTCCATCCTCCTCCTCCTCTGTGCAATGCTCTGCAGGGAGCTGTGTACCTGGTATAATCTATAGCCCCGGGTGCTGCTCCCTCCTCCTCCTCTGTGCAATGCTCTGCAGGGAGCTGTGTACCTGGTATAATCTATAGCCCCGGATACTGCTCCCTCCCCTGTGCAATGCTCTGCAGGGAGCTGTGTACCTGGTTATAATCAATATCCCCCGCGTGAGCCTGCTCCCTCCTCCTCCACTGTGCAATGCTCTGCAAGGAGCGTGTACCTTATAATCTATAGCCCGGTGCTGGCTCCCTCCCTCTGTGCAATGCTCTGCAGGGAGCTGTGTACCTGGTATAATCTATAGCCCCGGGTGCTGCTCCCTCCTCCTCTGGCAATGCTCTGCAGGGAGCTGTCAACCTGGTGTATAAATCTAATAAAAAGCCCCGTGTGCATGCCTCCCTCCTCCTCCTCTGTGCAATGCTCTGCAGGAAGCGGAGTACCTGTATCATCTATAGCCCCGGTGTGCTGCTACTCTCCTCCCCTCCTCTGTGCAATGCTCTAGCAAGTGAGCTGTGTACCTGAGGTGTATAATCTAAAGCCCCTGGGAGCTTGGTCTCCCCCTCCTCCTCTGTGCAATGCTCTGCAGGGAGCTGTGTACCTGGTGTATAATCTATAGCCCCGGGTTCTTGCTCCACCTCTCTGAGGCAAATGCTCAGCAGGTAGGCAGTTTACCTGGTGAATAATCTGATAGCCCCCGGGTCTGCTCCCTCCCTCCTCCTCTGTGCAATTGCTCTGCAGGGAGCTGTGTACCAGGTATAATCCTATACCCACGGTGCGCTCCCTCCTCCACCTCTAGTGCAATGCTCTACAGGAAGCAGTAGTACCTGGTGTATAATCTATAGCCCCGGTGCTGCTCCTCCTCCTCCTCTGTGCCATGCTACTGCAGGAGCGTGTACCTGTGTGTATAATCTATAGTCCCCGTGTGCTACTCCTCCTCTGGTGCAATGCTCTGCAGGGAGGACCAGTGGTTACCTGTGGTATAACCATGCCCGGGTGCTGCTCCCTCCTCCTCCTCTGTGCAATGCTCTACAGGAAGCTGTGTACCTGGTGTAGTATCTATAGCCCCGGGTGCATGCACCCTCCTCCTCCTCTGTGTCAATGCCTCTGCAGGGACGGTGTACCTGGTGTAAGAATATAGCCCCTGTGCTGCTCCCTCCTATGGTGCAATCTCAGCAGAGCTGTGTAACCTTATTGGGAAATGTATAATCTATAGCCCCGGGTGGCGCTCCCTCCTCGCTCCTCTGTGCATGCTCTGCAGGGAGTCTGTTACCTGTATAAACATAGCCCCGGTGCTGCTCCCTCCTCCCCTCTGTGCAATGCTCTGCAGGGAGCATTTTTTTGGGGGGGTACCGGTTGTATAATCTATAGCCCCGGGGTCTGCTTCCACCTCCTCCTCTGTGCTATGCTCTGCAGAGATCTGTGGTACCTGGTATAATCTATAGGCCCCGGGGCTGCTCCCTCCTCTCTGTGCAATGCTCGCAGGGAGCGTGTACCTGGTAATAATCTATAGCCCCGGGTTGCTGCTCCCTCCTCCTCCGTGGTCAATGCTCGCAGGAAAGCGTTACCTGTGTATTATCATAGCCCCGGGTGCTGCTTTCCCTCCTCCTCTGGTGCAATGTGCTTGCATGGGAGCAGTGTACCTGGGTGAAATAATCTATGCCCCGGGTGCTGCTCCCTTCCCCTGTGCAATGCTCCCTGCAGGGAGCTGTGTACCTGGTATAATCTATAGCCCCGGTGCAGCTCCCTCCTCCTCCTCTTTGCAATGCTCTGCAGGGAGCTGTGAACCTGGTGGGTATAATCTATAGCCCCGGGTGCTGCTCCCTGCCTCCGTCCCTCTGTGCAATGCCCTCCTGCAGGGAAGCTGGTGTACCTGGGTAAATCTATAGCCCCGGGTTCTGCTCCCTCCTCCTCCTCGTCAATGCTCTACAGGAAGCTGTGTACCTGTGTATAATCAATAGCCCCCGGTGCTGCTCTCCTCCTCCTCCTCTGTGCAAATGCTCTGCAGGGAGCGTGTACCTGGTGTAATAATCTATACCCCGTGCTGCTCCCCCTCCTATTGCAATGCTCAGCAGGGAGCTGTGTACCTGATGTATAATCTATAGCCCCGGGTGGCTGCTCCCTCCTCCACCCTCTGCGCAATGCTCTGTCCGGAGCTGTGTACCCTGGTATAATCTATAGCCCCGGGTGCAGCTGCCCTCCTCCTTCCTCTGTGCAATGCTTCTGCAGGGAGCATTTGTACCTGGTGTATAATCTTATAGCCCCGGTGCTGCTTCCCCTCCTCCTCTGTGCATTGCTTCACTGCAGGAGCTGTTGTACCTGGTATAATCTATAGCCCCGGGTGCTGCTCCCTCCTCCTCTGTGCAATGCTCTGCAGGGAGCTGTGTACCTGGTAAAAACTATAGCCCCGGGTGCTGCTCCCTCCTCCTCCTGCACTGCTCTGCAGGAAGCGTGTACCTGGTGTATAATCTATAGCCCCGGTGCGCTCCCCCTCCTCTGTGCTATGCTCAGCAGTAGCTGTGTACCTGGTTTGTATAATCTATAGCCCTCGGGTGCTGCTCCCTCCCCTGTGCAAAGCTCTGCAGATCTGTGTTAAACCTGTAAATCTTAAAGCCCGGGTGCTGCTCCCTCCTCCTCCTCTGTGCAATGCTCTGCAGGGAGCTGTGTAGCCCCGCCCCCCGGCGCTCAGGCCCCGCCCCCCGCAGGGTCACTCACGTCTCGTGGGTGCCGTAGAAGAAGATGAGGCACTTGTTGGGCGGCGGGGGTTTCACGGCTCCCCCTTCACATGGTCATTGCGGGGGAGAGGGGGAAGGCGTAAAGCAGGCGGGGTTTTTTTTGCAGTCCGGGGGCCCCGGGGTTTCGGGGGGGCACTCACCCGGGCCGGCCAGGGGGGGGTCCCCTTTTCATCGGGGCGAACACCAGGTCCCCCGGCTTTAAAACCGTGTGCCCCATGTGCCTCCTCTCCGTCCCCGCCCCGGCCCCAGCCCCGGGAAAAATAGGGGCCCTTGAGCGCACCCGCGGGGTCACGGGGGAGAAATTTCCCCGGGGCAGCTGTCAGCCCCAACTTCGGCGGGCAGCGCCGGCCCCTTTGCGCGTCCCCCCGGACAACAGGGAAGAAATGCTGGACGGCTTAAGGGCCCGGGACATAAAGTTCCGGGGGCCCCGGGGGCCCGGGCGGAGGTGGGGGCGAGGGGGGGCGGGGGTTGAGGGGGCCCCGCGGAGGGGAGGGGGGCCCCGGGGATTTATGGGCGAGGGGAGACGGGGGCCCGAGCTATAGACCTGACAGGGGCCGCGGAGGGAGACGGGGCCCCGGCCCTATAGCCCCTGCCCGGGGGCCGCGGAGGGGGGGAGGGGGCCCCCGGATATAGACCTGACAGTGGCCGCGGAGGGAGACGGGGCCCCGGACTATAGACCTGACAGTGGCCGCGGAGGGAGACGGGGGCCCCGGATATAGCCTGCAGGGGCCGCGGATAAATAGATGGGGGAAAACCCGGGGAAAGGGAGAGGGGGGGCCCGGAAACTATGCGATGAGGAGGGGCCGGGGGGGAGACGGGGGGCCCGGACAAAGCGATGAGGGGGCCCGCAGAGGGGGAAGGGGCCCCCGGACTATAGTTTCGGGTTTGGGGGGGTCAGTGAAAAAAGGGGCTCCCTCACCCTCGGCGATCCCGTCATTTTCATAATTTTCCCTTTTTAAGAAAAAATAGTCCACCCGGGTTTTTTAAATCTCCTTTATGTTACAATAATCAAGCTATTTAGGTAAAATTTAAAGACACTGCAAGCAAAAGGGAACAATTTTCCCTTCCCTTGTGATTTTCCCCGGGGCCTCCATATCTCCACGTCCCCAGCTTTGTCACGAAATCACAATCATGTTATAGGAAATCCTCTCCGATACTTATACATCAATGTGACCTGCAAGGATTAGCATCTGCTCAGTTCTGCAGGTTCTTTCCTGTAACTGCTTGTTTACTGTTTTGCTCCTAGTATTTATATTAGGTGTAATCCCAATTGGCTTTCAGCTCTGCTGGAAATCCTTCTGGGCTCTGATTCACGATTCAAGCCATGTCTCCCACAAAACATTCTGCTCCCCGGTCTCTTCTCCACGTCCCCAATGTTGGTTGCTGACTGGACGCTGGGTCGTGAATCCAGCTTGTCCTCTCCCCACAAGTGTTGGTTGGGTTGGCAGGTCGGGGGGAATGGGGGGGCCGATACAGCGGACTCTACCTCATGGTCATTGACCCTTCCAATTATCATAAGGTCTCCCTCAAACCTGACAGTTCCTTCATCTCTCGCTCCGTTGCCCTTCTCCCTTGGTTCTTTCCACATTTCCCCCCCATTCAGAGCCGGACTATTGACTTTTCATCCTCTCGCTCGTTCCCCCCATTTCTCTTGGTTTTCCATTACCCCATCAGAGCCCGGTCTATTGAACTTTCATCTCTACGTTTCCGTTCGCACTTCTCCCTTGGGTTTCTTTCCCATTTCCCCCATCAGAGCCGGTCTATTGGACATTTCATCTCTACGCTGTTCCCCCCTCTTCTCTTGGTTCTTCCCATTCCCCCATCAGAGCCCGGGTCTATTGACTTTCATCTCCTCGCTCGTCTCGGCCCCTTCTAACTTGGTTCTTCCCATTCCCCCCATCCGAGCACGGTCTATTCGACTTTCATCTTCTCGCTCCTCTTCTCCCTTGATTTCATCCCATTCCCCATCAGAGCACGGTCTATTGACTTTCATTCTCTGCCTCCGTTCCCCTATTTCTCTTGTTTCCTTCCCATTCCCCATCAGAGCTGCCGGTCTATTGAACTTACATCTCTAGCTCCGTTCGCCCCTTCTCCCCTTGGTTTCTTCCCAGTCCCCCCCCATCAGAGCACCGGTCTTAATGACTTCATCTCTCGCATACCTTCTCCCTTGGTTCTACCATTCTTCCCATCAGAGCCAGGTCTATTGTTCTTTCATCTCTTCGATCCGTTCGCCCCTTCTCCCTATTCTTCCCCATTCCCCCATCAGAGCCGGTCTATTGACTTCCATCTCTCGCCCTGTTTCCCCCCCCTTCTCCCTTGTTCTTTCCCATTCCCTCCATCAGGCCTCTGGTCTATTGAACTTTCATCTCTCGCTTCCCGTTTCTTCCATTTTCGACCTATTCATTTTTTGCAACGCTTCTTATGAGGAGATTGAAGTCGCTGCTTCTCCCCCTTTTTTCGGGCCATCATTCCAGCTTTCAGGACCTCCCATGATGCAGTTCGGCCATTTTCTTGGCCCAGAGATGCTATCGATGAGCTGGATGAGGCCGCTTCTCTCTTTTTGGAATCTTTTTCTGGCGGCTCAGACCAGTGACCTTTCATCTGGGGAATTGGCCTAATAACACACTGCGCTATTAGGGAAGGTGAGGACGGTTGTGGTTTGTAGTAACTCAAGAAGATAAAGATTGTCCGACCACCAGGAGCAAAAAACAGTTACAATGCTGTTACAGGATAGAATCTGCCAGAACTGAGAGATGCTATTTGACTGCAGGTCAAAGTTCATGTATGAGCAAGAGGGACTGTCATAAAATGTTGGAGTCTCACAGTCACAGCTGTAGTGGATGGGGAGATATGGATCCTGGAAGTCACAAGGGCAGAACATTGTTACCCTTTTGCTCCTCAGTGTAAAATATACTTATTGGATACAAAAAACTTTAAATTGTAAATATGAAGTGAAACCTTCTGCTGAAATCTTCTCGCTCTGTTGCTGTGGGGTCTCCTCCTGCGGTGACGCTTTGCTCCAGGGCATCAATGACCCTCCTCATCTTACGAGGCTGAAGATCTGGGAGCACCGGCCGCACCCAACTCCTCCTGCAAAATTGGCACTAACTCCACAGCCCTGATAGCCACAAAGGGGGCCACACTTTACATGCGGGGGCAGCATAGGGGCAATTGCAAGAGCCACCCTGTGCCCGAGGGGGAGTTCATCCCAGGGGCCCCCCACCCCCACCACACACGTCTAGTATATTGCGGGCAGAGGCGGCGCAGCGATGGTTAATCCTGGCTGCAGTCACTGTCTCAGCTGACAGTGTGAACAGGGGCTGAACCTGGAGTCATCACCACATCACCTGATCCTGCAATTCCTTATGAGCTGGGATCTGATATAGAGCGTAGACATGGCAGAAAGGTAACGCGGTGCAGCCTGCGGCCTAAACCCCACCCCCGCTCCGCAGCTCATGGGGTGACCCCCGCTGTAGAGCCCTTATTATTCGTGATTGGGGGAGTCCTCCCTTTTTTTATCACATAAAAAAAAGTTGAAGAGAACAAGTAACTGAGAGCGAGAGAGCGAGCCGGCGTTCAGCGAGTCCTGTGTGCGGGCGAGGAGGGGAGCACAGAGGCGGCTGGAGCTGGTTAGAGCCCTCACCTTGTAGTCAGGGGGTTGGATCGTATTATACCGGAATAAAACCTCCAGACCTCTCCGTGTGATGACAGCTATGAGGGGTGAGGGAAGGTCTTGTGTGACTGGCCCTCTACATAAGTGACCACTCCGGTGCTGATTGGCAGCTGTGGGCTCTGGTTGGCGGGCGGCTGTGGGCTCTGGCTGTCGGGCGGGCGGCTGTGGGCTCTGGTTGGGGGGCGGGCGGCTGTGGGCTCTGGTTGGCGGGCGGGCGGCTGTGGGCTCTGGTTGGCGGGCGGGCGGCTGTGGGCTCTGGTTGGCGGGCGGCCGGGGCTCTGGCTGGCGGGCGGCTCTGGGCTCTGGCGGGCGGGCTCTGGTTGTCGAGCGGCTGCGGGCTCTGGTTGGTTGGCGGGGGCGGCCACGGGCTCTGGTGGTGGGCGGGCGGCCGCGGGCTCTGGCTTTGGGTGGCGGGGGGCTCTGGCTCTGGGGGTTTGGCGGGCGGCCGCTGGGCTCTGGTGGTTGGCGGGCGGCCGCGGCTGGGGGTGGTTGGCGGGGGGGCCGCGGGTTTGGTTGGGGGCGGCCTGGCTGTGGGCTTTGGCCGGGGCTCTGGTTGGTTGGCGGCCGGGGCCGCGGGCTCTGGTTTGGGTTTTGGGGCGGGCGGCCGGGGGTCTGGTTGGTTGGCGGGCGGCCGGGGTTTGGTTGGTTTTGCGGGCGGCCGCGGGTTTGGTTTGGTTTGGCGGGGGCCGCGGGTTGGTTGGTTTGCGGGGGCCCGGGGGGCTCGGGTTGGGTTTTGCGGGCGGCCCGGGCTTGGTTGGGGGCGGCCGCAGGCTCTGGTTGGTTGGCGGGCGGCCGGGGTTTGGGTTTGGGGGGGCGGGCGGGTCTTTTGGGCGGGGGGCCGCGGCTCTGGTTCGCGGGCGGAGCTGGCTGGGGGGGCGGCTCTGGGCTTGGTTGTGGGGGGCCCCGCGGGCTCGGTTGGTTTGCGGGCGGCCGCGGGTTGGTTGGGGGCGGCTCTGGGCTCTGGTTTTGGGGGCGGCCCGCGGGCTCTGGTTGTCGGGCGGCTCTGGCCGCTGGCTCTGGTTGTCGAGGGCTCGGGGCTCTGGTTGTCGGGCGGCTCTGGGCTTGGTTGGCGGGCGGTCTGGGTTGGGTTGGCGGGCGGCTCGGGGTTGGTGGCGGGCGGTTGGGGCCCTGGGGGCGGCCGGGGCTCGGGTTTGGGCGGGCGGGCCGCGGGCTCTGGGTTGGGGGCGGCTCTGGTGTGGGCTGCGGCCGGGGCTCTGGATGGTTTGGCGGGGGCGGCCGCGGGTCTGGTGGTTGGCGGGGGGGGCCGGGGGCTCTGGTTGGTTGGCGGGGGCGGCCGGGGGCTCTGGTTGGTTGGCGGGGGCGGCCGCGGGCTCGGGTTTGGGTTTGGGGGGGGGCGGCCGCGGGCCGGGGGGCGGGCGGGGGCGGCCGGGGCTCTGGTTGGGGGGCGGGGGGGGGGGGCCGCGGGCTCGGGTTTGGCGGGCGGGGGCGGGCCGCGGGCTCTGTTGGCGGGGGGGGGGGCGGCCGGGGGTTTGGGTTTTGGGGGCGGGGGCGGCCCGGGCTCTGGTTGGCGGGGGCTCTGGTTGGCGGGGGGCTCTGGTTGGGGGGCCCTCTTGGGCTCGGGTTTGGCGGGGGCTGGGGGCTCTGGTGGGGGGGGCCGGGGTTTGGGGTTGGGGGCCCTTGGGGGGCCGGCGGCTCTGGCTGGGGGGGGCGGCTCGGGGCTCGGGTTTGGCGGGGGCTTGGCTCTGGCTGGTTGGGGGGGCGGCTGGGGGCTCTGGGCCTGGTTGGCGGGCGGGCCCGAGGGTTCTGGTTGGCGGGGGGGCCGCGGGCTCGGGGTTGGGGGGGGCGGCGGGAGGGCATGGTTGGCGGGGGGGGGCCGGGGCTCGGGTCGGGGGGGGGCGGGCCGCGGGCTCTGGTTGGGGGCGGTTGGTTGGCAGGCGGCTCGGGTTTGGTTGGGGTGGCCGCGGGCTCGGGTTTGGTTTGGGGGGGCGGCCCGGGGCTTGGTTGGTGGCGGGCGGCGACGGGTCTGGTTGGTTGGCGGCGGCCGGGGCTCTGGTTGGCGGGCGGCTCTGTTGGTTGGCGGGGCGGCCGTGGGCCTCTGGTTGGTTGGCGGGGGCGTGGGCTTGGTTTGGTTGGCGGGGGCAGGCCGTGGTGCTGGTTGGCGGACGGCTCTGGTTGGCGGGCGGCTCTGGCTGGCGGGCGGCCGCGGGCTCTGGCTGGCCGGCGGCTCTGGTTGGCGGGCGGCTCTGGTTGGCGGGCGGCTCTGGTTGGCGGGCGGCTCTGGTTGGCGGGCGGCCGTCTGGTTGGCGGGCGGCCGCGGGCTCTGGCTGGGGGACGGCTCTGGTTGGCGGGCGGCTCTGGTTGGCGGGCGGCCGCGGGCTCTGGTTGGCGGGCGGCCGCGAGCTCTGGCTGGCGGGGGCGGCCGAGGGCTCTGGTTGGCGGCGGGCTCTGGTTGGCGGCCGAGGGCGCTGGTTGGCGGCCGAGGGCTCTGGTTGGCGGGCGGCCGCGGGGCTCTGGTTGGCGGGGGGCCGCGGGCTCTGGTTGGCGGGCGGCCGCGGGCTCTGGTTGGCGGGCGGCCGCGGGCTCTGGTTGGCGGGCGGTCCTGGTTTGCAGGTGGCCGCGGGCTCTGGTTGGTTGGCGGCCGTTGGCCGCGGGCTCTGGTTGGTGGGCGGCCGTGGGCTCTGGTGGGCGGGCGGCTCTGGTTGGCGGGCGGCCGCGGGCTCTGGTTGGTTGGCGGCTCTGGGTGGCGGGCGGGCAGCGCGGGGCCTGGTTGGTTGGCGGGCGGCCGCGGGCTCTGGTTGGCGGGGGGCTCTGGTTGGTTGGCGGGCGGCAGCGGGCTCTGGTTGGTGGCGGCCGTGGGCTCTGGTTGGCGGGCGGCTCTGGTTGGTTGGCGGGGCGGCGCGGGCCGCGGGCTCTGGTTGGCGGGCGGCTCTGGTTGGTTGGCGGGCGGGCTCTGGTTGGCGGGCGGCCGCGGGCTCTGGTTGGTTGGCGGGCGGCCGCGGGCTCTGGTTGGTTGGCGGGCGGCCGCGGGCTCTGGTTGGTTGGCGGGCGGCCGCGGGCTCTGGTTGGCGGGCGGCTCTGGTTTGGTTGGCGGGCGGCTCTGGTTGGCGGGCGGCCGCGGGCTCTGGTTGGCGGGCGGATCTGGTTTGGTTGGCGGGCGGCTCTGGTTGGCGGGCGGCCGCGGGCTCGGGTTGGTTGGCGGGGGCGGGGCCGCGGGCTCTGGTTGGCGGGGCGGTGGGGCGGGGCCGCGGGCTCTGGTTGGTTGGCGGGGCGGCCGCGGGCGGCCTGGTTGGTTGGCGGCCGCGGCGCGGGCTCTGGTTGGCGGGGGGGCCGAGGGCTGGGGTTGGATGGCGGGGGCGGCCGCGGGCTCGGGTTGGCGGGCGGCGGGCGGTAGGCGCGGGCTCTGGTTGGGGCGGCGGCTCTGGTTGGTTGGCGGGCGGCTCTGGGCTCTGGTTGGCGGGCGGCTCTGGGCTCTGGTTGGCGGGCGGGCCGCGGCTCTGGTTTGTGGGCTCTGGTTGGCGGGCGGCCGCGGGCTCTGGTTGGCGGGCGGGCGCGGGCTCTGGCTGGTTGGCGGGCGGCGTGGGCTCTGGCTGGTTGGGGGGCGGCTGCGGGGGCTCTGGCTGGTTGGCGGCCGGCTGCGGGGGCTCTGGCTGGTTGGCTGGCGGCTCTGGGCTCTGGTTGGCGCGCGGGGCCGAGGGCTCTGGTTGGCGGGGGCGGCCGCGGGCTCTGGTTGGCGGGCGGGCGGTGCGGGGCTCTGGTTGGGCGCGGGCGGCCGACGGGCTCTGGTTGGCCGTGGCGGGCGGCTCTGGTTGGCGTCGGGCGGCCGGAGGGCTCTGGTTGCGCGGGGCGGCGCGGGCTCTGGTTGGCGCGGGCGGCGCGGGCTCTGGCTGGCCGAGCGGGGCGTGGGCTTGGTTGGCGGGTGGCCGGCTCTGGTTGGCGGGCCGAGGGCTTGGTTGGCGGCTGGGGCTCAGGCTTGGCGGGCGGCTCTGGTTGGCGGGGGTCCGCGGGCTCTGGTTGGCGCGGGCGGCCGCGGGCTCTGGTTGGCGCGGGCGGCCGCGGGCGCTGGTTGGCGGCGGTGGGGGGGCCCGGGCGGGCTCTGGTTGGCGCGGGCGGCCGCAGGCTCTGGTTGGCGGGCGGCTCTGGTTGGCGGGCGGCTCTGGGCTCTGGTTGGCGGGCGGCTCTGGGCTCTGGTTGGCGGGCGGCCGCTGGCTCTGGTTGTGGGCTCTGGTGGGCGGGCGGCTCTGGCTGGCGGGCGGGCGGCTCTGGGCTCTGGTTGGCGGGCGGCCGTGGGCTCTGGTTGGCGGGCGGGCAGGCTGTGGGCTCTGGCTGGTTGGCGGGCGGCTCTGGGCTTGGTTGGCGCGGGGGCGGCGGAGGGCTCTGGTTGGCGGGGCGGCCGAGGCTCTGGTTGGCGCGGGGTGCGGGCCGGGCTCTGGTTGGCGCGGGCGGCCGCGGGCTCTGGTTGGCGCTGGGTGCGGCGCGGGCTCTGGCTGGCCGGCGGCTCTGGTTGGCGGGTGGCGGCGGCTCTGGTTGCGGCCGAGGGCTCTGGTTGGCGGCTGTGGGCTCTGGCTGGCGGGCGGCTCTGGTTGGCGGGCGGCTCTGGTTGGCGGGCGGCCGCGGGCTCTGGTTGGCGGGCGGCGGGCTCTGGTTGGCGGGCGGCTCTGGTTGACGGGCGGCCGCGGGCTCTGGGTTGGGTGGGCGGGCGGGCCGCGGGCTCTGGTGGTTTGCGGGCGGGCGTGGGCTCTGGTTGGTTGGCGGGCGGCCGTGGGCTCTGGTTGGTTGGCGGGGGCGGCCGTGGGCTCTGGTTGGCGGGCGGGCTCGGTTGGTCGGCGGGCGGCCGGGCTCTGGTTGTGGTTGGCGGGCGGCGTGGGCTCTGGTTGTGCGGGCGGCTCTGGTTGGTGGGCGGCGCCGCGGGTTGGTTGGCGGGCGGCTGCGGGCTCTGGTTGGCGGGGGGCTCTGGTTGGTTGGCGGGCGGCCGCGGGCTCTGGTTGGTTGGCGGGCGGCTCTGGTTGGTTGGTTGGCGGGGGGGCGGCCGGCGGGCTCTGGTTGGTTGGCGGGGGCGGCCGGGCTCTGGTTGGTTGGCGGGCTCTGGTTGGCGGCTGTCCGCCCTGGATGGCGGGCAGCTCGCGGTGGCGGGTGGACGAGTGCACTGGTTGGCCGGTGGCCGCGGGCTCTGGTTGGCGGGTTGCCGAGGGCTCTGGTTGGCGGGCGGCGGCGGGCTCTGGTTGGCGGGCGGCTCTGGGCTCTGGTTGGTTTGGGGGCGGCCGCGGGCTCTGGTTGGTTGGCGGGCGGCCGCGGGCTCTGGTTTGCGGGCGGCCGCAGGCTCTGGTTGGTTTGCGGGCGGCCGCGGGCTCTGGTTGGTTGGCGGGCGGCGCGGCTCTGGTTGGTGGCGGGCGGCCGCGGGCTCTGGTTGGTTGGCGGGCGGCCGCGGGCTCTGGTTGGTTGGCGGCCGCGGGCTCTGGTTGGCGGGCGGCTCTGGTTGGCGGGCGGCTCTGGTTGGCGGGCGGCCGCGGGCTCTGGCTGGTTGGCGGGCGGCCGCGGGCTCTGGTTGGTTGGCGGGGCCGCGGGGGCTCTGGTTGGCTGGTGGGCGGGCGGCCGCGGGCTCTGGTTGGCGGGCAGCTCTGGTTGGTTGGCGGGCGGCTCTGGTTGGTGGGCGGCCACGGGCTCTGGCTGGCGGGCTCTGGCTGGTTGGCGGGCGGCCGCGGGCTCGGGTTGGTTGGCGGGCGGCCGCGGGCTCTGGTTGGCGGGCGGCTCTGGTTGGTTGGCGGGCGGCACAGGTTGGCGGGCGGCAACGGGCTCTGGATGGTTGGCGGGCGGCCGCGGGCTCTGGCTGGTGGGCGGCTCTGGTTGGTTGGCGGGCGGCGCTGGTTGGTTGGCGGGCGGCCGCGGGCTCTGGTTGGTTGGTTGGCGGGCGGCTCTGGTTGGTTGGCGGGCGGCAGGCTCTGGTTGGTTGGCGGGCGGCTCTGGTTGGTTGGCGGGCGGGCTCTGGTTGGTTGTCGGGCGGCCGCGGGCTCTGGCTGGCGGGCGCCCTCGGGCGCTGGTGGGCGGGCGGCCGCGGGCTCTGGTGGGCGGGCGGTTGTGGGGGGCGGGCGGGGGCGGGGTCTGGTTGGTTGGCGGCCGTGGGCTCTGGTTGGCGGGCGGCTCTGGTTGGCGGGCGGCCGCGGGCTCTGGTTGGCGGGCGGCCGCGGGCTCTGGCTGGTGGGCGCTCTGGTTGGTTGGTGGGCGGCCACGGGCTCTGGCTGGCGGGCTCTGGCTGGTTGGCGGGCGGCCGCGGGCTCTGGTTGGTTGGCGGGCGGCCGCGGGCTCGGGTTGGTTGGCGGGCGGCCGGTTGGCTGGGTTGGTTGGCTGGCGGGCGGCTCTGGTTGGCGGGCGGCTCTGGTTGGTTGGCGGGCGGCCGCGGGGTCTGGTTGGTTGGCGGGCGGCCGCGGGGTCTGGCTGGTTGGCGGGCGGCCGCGGGCTCTGGCTGGTGGACGGCTCTGGTTGGTTGGCGGGTGGCCGCGGGGTCTGGTTGGCGGGCGGCTCTGGTTGGTTGGCGGCCGGCCGCGGGCTCTGGTTGGTTGGTTGGCGGGCGGCGCTGGTTGGTTGGCGGGCGGCGCTGGTTGGTTGGCGGGCGGCTCTGGTTGGTTGGCGGGCGGCTCTGGTTGGCGGCCGCGGGCTCTGGTTGTTCGCTATGGGCTATAAGGACTGTTGTTGCTAGACCGTTGTCATACATAAGGTCCATACGGAAGCATTCATCAAGTTGCTGGGCCAGAACTATGCTGCAAATTGTGCAGATAAATAATGGCGTCTACTTGTTAGTCCACATGTTTTTAACAGTTTGTAGACACGTTTGTGCCTCATCTGACAAAGGGGTGTGATCTATGTAAATAGGGTGTGGCTTAAATGGAAAGGGGTGTGACTTGGTGCCTTAAGGTGTGTCCTGTTTATAAAGGTGTGTCCTGTTTATAAAGGTGTGTCCTGTTTATAAAGGTGTGTCCTGTTTATAAAGGTGTACAGTTGGCGCGGCCGGTTGTAACCTGCAGCAGATATATTAGCTCTGGGATACATGCGGCGCCGTCCGGTCTGGGTTGCACGGGGGGGAGGAGTCGCCCGGAGAGGGTTCTTCGTTTCGTTATTTAGCCTTAGTTGCTGGAACCCCTCTCAGGTTGTCGTTGGCGCGGGGCGGGGGCGGCTCCGCTATCTCTCTGTATAAACTGGTTGTTTGTTCTTTTCCTCAAAGGCCGACACCGGACAAAACCGTTAAAGAGCATCCGGCCCCACGGAAGCCGCCGACAGGAGAGGCCCAGGTCGCCGCTGCCTCCGCCGCCATAGCCAGACTGGACACCAAGCAAGGAAAGGGCAAGACCCCGCACAGGGAGCCGGCCCACACTGCGGGTAAGATGGTGCGGTCACATGATGAGACCGGCGCGGCCGCGGGGGGGGGTGCTCAGGTCATGTGCGCCGATGTCACCGTGGTATCTGCCATAATGTGGTATGCTCTGTCCACAGTCTCTCTTGCTGCAGAGCGTCACCTCTGGCGTTATGGCGCATCTACTCGCAGGTGCGGAAGCCCCATGTGTCACTGTACGGCTGCAGATGATCTCTTGCTGCAGAGCGTCACCACTGGGGTCTATGTGCTGCATCATACTCTGCAGGTGCAGGAAGCCCCATGTGTCACCCTGTACGGTCTGCAGATTATCTCTTGCTGCAGAGCGTCACCACTGGGGTCTATGTGCTGCATCATACTCTGCAGGTGCAGGAAGCCCCATGTGTCACCCTGTAGGGTCTGCAGATGATCTTGTGCAGAGCGTCACCATGGGGGTCTATGTGCTGCATCATACTCTGCAGGTGCAGGAAGCCCCATGTGTCACCCTGTAGGGTCTGCAGATGATCTCTTGCTGCAGAGCGTCACCACTGGGGTCTATATGCTGCATCATACTCTGCAGGAAGCCCTGAGGAGCCGCCGTGTCTGTCTCCTGCTTCTGATGAGCTTGTATCACTGATTTCTTTTTGGTCGTATTTATTAACCTCTCTCCATTTATTTTGTGCAGTAAAAGCTGTGGAACGTGCAGAGGAGGTGAAGGTCTCCCCCAGTGAGCAGGTACGGAGCCAGGGTGTAGATGTCACGTCTCAAGCTTATGTCTCTGCCACTGTTGGTGAGGGGAGGGGGTAACCTGGAGGAGCGTCCTGTACCCTCCCCCGAGGGTCACTGGTTCTGTACCGGGGCGAGTCCCTGTACCCCCCTGGGGGTCACTGGTTCTGTACCGGGGGTGAGTCCCTGTACCCCCCTGGCGGTCACTGGTTCTGTACCGGGGGCGAGTCCCTGTACCCCCTGGGGGGTCACTGGTTTCTGTACGGGGGCGAGTCCCTGTACCCCCCTGGGGGTCACTGGTTCTGTACCGGGGGCGAGTCCCTGTACCCCCCTGGGGGTCACTGGTTCTGTACCGGGGGCGAGTCCCTGTACCCCCCTGGGGGTCACTGGTTCTGTACCGGGGGCGAGTCCCTGTACCCCCCTGGGGTCTGTACGGGGCAGGTGATGCTGCAGGCTGGGATCTGTCTCCTTGATGTCACCGCGTCCTCCGCCCCCACAGACGCCGAGCAGCTGGAACCAGTTGGTTTTGATGTGATGAGACTGGAGCAGATAAAGCCGGGACCTAAGAAAGTGCTGATAAGAATCCATGTAAGAAAGCGGCCTCGCGAGACTGCAAAAAATACAGGAACCCAAAGAAGAAATGTGCACGGGCCGAGAGCGGGAATCTCTGCACAGAGGACATCGGGCCTCATGTATGGGAACTGTCTGACGCAATTACACATCCAGAGCAACCGATCGGGTCTCAGAGCAGATAAGAGTTCAGAACAATCCATAAGGCTCACAGCAAGTAATAAAGGTTCAGAGCTCATAGCGACCAATCAGAGCTCAGCTTTCATTTCTTATACTGCTCTGGCTGGTTGCTATGAGCTCTTAATTGGTTGCCATGGTCTCTGGCTGGTTGCTATGGACTCTGGTTGCTATGGTTGACACGGACAGTCTTACTGCTGGACGGTGGCCCAGCATGTACAGTGTAGTCACTTACTGTATGTATATATCTCAATTTGGAGCCAGAGCCCCTTTGGCCTCCGTGTGTCTGACTGTAGATCCGGCTCTGTACAATCAGGACTGGAGACCTCCAATTTGCCGTCCGACCCCAGCAGAGCGGCTCAGGACTGTCGGCTGTAGGCTCAGGGGGCTGTCTCGCTACATTGAGGGCACCGCCAGGACCTGCCCCCTCCACCGGGCCCCAAGCCCCTGTGCTATGAACAGAGCGGTGGTCGCACTCGCCCATAGATATCAGTCGTCGGCGCCGCGCGGCTGTACTCGGGACTCCCATTGATTTCAGTGTGAGAGTCCTGACCTCCGCTGCACCTGAAGCAGAGAGGTCCATGCTAGACGTAGGTGCAGGGCCACCTCTGGGGCTCACACCTATCAGACATTGGTGGCACGGCCGGTCAATGTGAATAGTGAGACCGGCCCTCTAAGTCCTTGCACTGAGGATGACGGTGACGCCATGTTTGTACCAGTCGGTATCCTATCATTTATCTTTGTGACCTCATCAGACGAGTCGGGGCCGGTGCAAAACTGAACCGATGTTAGAAATTAGTAACAAAGAATGTGACAGATTATAATGACCGAAGCTTTGTCTCCGGCGCCGGTTTGTCCGCCTCACCCACAGAACGTCAATTACATCATGACACCGGTGAAGGGCCATGGAGCCGGCTCTATCGCTGAGTCCATAGACGCAGGTGTCGGCTGATTGTTACTCTGTCCCGGCCACTCAGGGTTTCTAAATGACTGGAAGGTACAGTCAGGTTCATGGCCGCTCGGGGCCCAGTGATGAAGTGAAAGAATACGTGAAACGCGTTGTCCACTCCAAAATAAACTCATTGTAATATTAAATACTGGACGTCCAGCGCCGTCCTCTGGGTCAGTGGAGAGTAGATCAAGTCTCTTCACCATATATCCACCCTCACAACCAAAGGATGAACAAGTACAACGAACCTCAGTAAGCAAAAAAGCAAGGCGCCAGGTCCAACAGCCGAAAAGTCAGGAAGTTGTTGCTGCTCGTGGGTCTTGTTTTTGGCCGCACTGACGCTGTTGATCACAGAAATGGCGCTGCGAGGAAAGAGGAGGAAAACCCAATGAAAACTCTACAGATTCAGTATCGCTGGAATGGTACCGACCTGCAGAGTCCGGAAAACGCCATAAAAATGAAAGCCCCAAAAATGATAGGAAGTCCGGCGCGTTCTGGAGGAAGAAGCAGTCGTGTCGCTGTAGATCCAAAAATAAATAAGCTCCAGCTGCTGGAAGAGGGAGGAGAAAATGAACAGAGCAGAAGAGGTCGGCGGCGGGAGGGGGCTCTGCGGCAGCACATGAGGGCTCTGCGGCGGAAGGTGGCTCTACGGCGGCACATGAGGGCTCTGTGGCGGAAGGGGACTCTACGGCGGCACATGAGGGCTCTGTGGCGGAAGGGGACTCTTCGGCGGCACATGAGGGCTCTGTGGCGGAAGGGGACTCTACGGCGGCGGGAGGGGGCTCTGCGGCAGCGCACTGGGGCTCTGGGGGCAGCAGGTGGAGCCGCTGGTTTAGGTTTCCTGCTCATGCAGATACTCGTTTTATTTCCTTCTTGCACAGAAAACCAGGAGTGAGCAGGACTCCATGTATAACATCCGGTTCCGTTGCCCATTAACCGGGGAATTACTGCGAAGAGAGGAAATTGCTTCCCACATAAGGAGGACCGTAGAGGCGGTGAGTGCAGGTGGGGACAGTGACTGTGAGTGGGGACAGTAATGGAGATATGAGTGGAGGTGGTGACGGTGAGTGCGGACAGTGAGGGGGACAATGAGTGCAGATGGTGGTGGAGATGGTGAGTGTGGACAGTGACTGAGATAGGAATGGAAATGGTGACGGTGAGTGCAGACACTGATAGTGAGTGAAGATGGTGAGTGTAGACAGTGATGGAGATATGAATAGAGGTGGTGACAGTGAGTGCTTACATTGATAGTGCAGATAGTGAGTGTAGACAGTGATGGAGACATGAATAGAGGTGGTGACAGTCAGTGCGGACATTGATAGTGCAGATGGTGATGGAGATGCGGTGAGTGCGGATAGTGAGTGTAGATGGGGTGGCGATGGCGAGTGCGGGCACTGATGGAGATGCGCTGAGTGTAGACGGGGAGTGTGGACGCTGCTGGGGATACTGCTGTATAGACAATTGCCACATCTGTCCCTCTGTCTTCTGTCGCCGCTGTAGCTTTCCTCGGCTGATCCCATCTCCGCGTCCATCATGAAGATTCACACGTTTAACAAAGACCGGGACAAAGTGAAATCCGGAGTGGAGACGATGGCGAGGTGCGGCCACTGATTGCAGGTGTATGGTGCTCTCTGTGCTGTGTGTGGTGCAGTCACTGAGCCCCGCGCCGTCTCCTTTCCTTTCCAGGTACCTGAATAACATCATTGGGAATCCCACCGAGGAGAAATACCAGAAAATCAAGTTATCCAACAAGGTGTTTCAGGTGAGGCTCTGGTGGCAGTGCCCGGGGTCCCTGCCCCCGCCCTCTACCTGCGAGGCAGCCCCTGATCTCTCTCTTGTATCATGTTCGGTCTTTGTGTCTCTATATTCATTTAGGAAAAAGTCATTTGTCTGGAAGGAGCTCATGATTTTTTCGAAGCGATTGGGTTTGAGAAGAAGACACTGGATTTACAGGGACAAGGTATGAACATTACAAAATGCTGCAAATAGGGGGGTGCCCCGAACACATGTACCAGCAGCACAACCTGAGTCCTCAGAGCTGGATAGAAGCCCCCATGGGGCCGAGCTGCAGTCACTGCACGTGGACAGAGGTGGCGCTGTGGGCAGGGAGGAGCACAGCCGTTATATGTAACCTCTGATAGTCCCTACATGATGGCTGCAGTCTACGGTGGCCGATCCTCACTTGTACAGGGACAGGCGACCTCGGTGACCGGAGCATTCGGAGGCCCGGCCCACAAGGCTCTCTGCTGCCAAACTTCTACCCAAAAAAAACCCTAACGATACAGAACACATGTCCCCAGCTCAGGACACGAATATGAAGACAGGAGCCGCCATTACTGTCAGGATTATAATACTTTATAATTGTTTAGTTTACAATATTTTATAATAATTTATAATAGTTCATGATCCTTTCTAAAAAAAAAGTTAGAACATTTTTAATAGTTTAACACGTCATTACGAATCAAATACTAAAAACTATTATAAAATATTATAAACTACAATATAATTATAAACTAAACTATTATAGTTTGATACTTTATGATAATTTCATAAAGTATAAGTCTATTATTTAGGTTATGATCCTTTATAATAGTTTAGTTCCTAACGGTTTATGATACTTTATAATTACTTTATGACACTTTAATAGTTTATGACACTTTGTTTATAATAATTTGATGCACTTTTTTACCTGACTCATAATATTTTTCCATCATAAAACCTCCAGATCCGCAGGAGGAATTCTACGTGTTGCGCAGTGAGGCACTGGACATAAGCAACTTGCAGAACTATCATGACTCCTTGCTGGGGGGCGAGCCCTTAATTGCTACGCTCGACCGGCAGCCGCAGATCTTGGTGCCGTCTCCTCAGGCTGCGAGATTTGACCTTCCTGACGACTTCTACAACCTGACAGCCGAGGAGATCCGACAGGAGCAGAAGCTGAGGTCAGTGGCCACTCCTGGGAAAATTGTGATGTGTCAAAGGGAGCTCCCACCATAGACTTGATGGCTCCCAGCACCCTTTCCCCCGGCGCTAGGAAGCTGGGTGGTTGAGCGCTGTATATAAAATGATGGGGAAGGGACAGTAATAATTCGGGGATGATTTCTCAGTGGAGAGCCCAGCTGCGGCTGACGGCCATCACCCCGCTCCTGCAGCTGCACAGAGATCCAGAACATCCGTACAGAGTCAGGTGACCACCGCCTGGCCGTGTACAGTCAGTGGAGAGCCCGGCTGCCGCTGACGGCCATCACCCCCGCTCCTGCAGCTGCACAGAGATCCAGAGCATCCGTGCAGAGTCAGGTGACCACCGCCTGGCCGTGTACAGTCAGTGGAGAGCCCGGCTGCCGCTGACGGCCATCACCCCCGCTCCTGCAGCTGCACAGAGATCCAGAACATCCGTGCAGAGTCAGGTGACCACCGCCCAGCCGTGTACAGTCAGTGGAGAGCCCGGCTGCCGCTGACGGCCATCACCCCGCGCCTGCAGCAGCATGGAGATCCAGAACATCCGTACAGAGTCAGGTGACCACCGCCTGGCCGTGTACAGTCAGTGGAGAGCCCGGCTGCCGCTGACGGCCATCACCCCGCTCCTGCAGCTGCACGGAGATCCAGAACATCCGTACAGAGTCAGGTGACCACCGCCCGGCCGTGTACAGTCAGTAGAGACCCCGGCTGCCGCTGACGGCCATCACCCCTGCTCCTGCAGCTGCATGGAGATCCAGAGCATCCGTACAGAGTCAGGTGACCACCGCCCAACCGTGTACAGGCAGTGGAGAGCCCGGCTGCCGCTGACGGCCATCACCCCGCACCAGCAGCTGCAAGGACAACCATAACAACCATACAGAGTCAGGTGACCACCGCCCAGCCGTGTACAGTCAGTGGAGAGCCCGGCTGCCGCTGACGGCCATCACCCCGCTCCTGCAGCTGCACAGAGATCCAGAACATCCGTACAGAGTCAGGTGACCACCGCCCGGCCGTGTACAGTCAGTGGAGAGCCCGGCCGCCGCCGACGGCCATCACCCCCGCTCCTGCAGCTGCACAGAGATCCAGAGCTTCCGTGCAGAGTCAGGTGACCACCGCCTGGCCGGTTACAGTCAGTGGAGAGCCCGGCTGCCGCTGACGGCCATCACCCCTGCTCCTGCAGCTGCACAGAGATCCAGAACATCCGTGCAGAGTCAGGTGACCACCGCCCAGCCGTGTACAGTCAGTGGAGACCCCCGCTGCCGCTGACGGCCTTCACCCCCGCTCCTGCAGCTGCATGGAGATCCAGAACTTCCGTACAGAGTCAGGTGACCACCGCCCGGCCGTGTACAGTCAGTGGAGAGCCCGGCTGCCGCTGACGGCCATCACCCCGCTCCTGCAGCTGCATGGAGATCCAGAACATCCGTACAGAGTCAGGTGACCACCGCCCGGCCGTGTACAGTCAGTGGAGAGCCCGCTGCCGCTGACGGCCATCACCCCGCTCCTGCAGCTGCACAGAGATCCAGAACTCCGTTACAGAGTCAGGTGACCACCGCCCGGCCGTGTACAGTCAGTGGAGAGCCGGCTGCCGCTGACGGCCCTCACTCCTGCTACTGCAGCTGCACAGAGATCCAGAGCATCCGTACAGAGTCAGGTGACCAGCGCCCGGCCGTGTACAGTCAGTGGAGAGCCCGGCTGCCGCTGACGGCCAACACCCACGCTACTCAAGATGCAAAGAGATCCAGAACATGCGTACAGAGTCAGGTGACCACCGCCCGGCCGTGTACAGTCAGTGGAGAGCCCGGCTGCCGCTGACGGCCCTCACTCCAGCTCCTGCAGCTGCACAGATATCCTTTACATCCGTACAGAGTCTGGTGACCACCGCGTGGCCGTGTACAGTCAGTGGAGAGCCCGGCTGCCGCTGACGGCCATCACCCCTGCTCCTGCAGCTGCACAGAGATCCAGAACATCCGTGCAGAGTCAGGTGACCACCGCCCAACCGTGTACAGTCAGTGGAGAGCCCGGCTGCCGCTGACGGCCATCACCCCCGCTCCTGCAGCTGCACAGAGATCCAGAGCATCCGTACAGAGTCAGGTGACCACCGCCTGGCCGTGTACAGTCAGTGGAGAGCCCGGCTGCCGCTGACGGCCATCACCCCGCTCCTGCAGCTGCACAGAGATCCAGAGCATCCGTGCAGAGTCAGGTGACCACCGCCCAACCGTGTACAGTCAGTGGAGAGCCGGTGCCGCTGACGGCCATCACCCCTCTCCTGCAGCTGCACAGAGATCCAGAGCTTCCGTACAGAGTCAGGTGACCACCGCCCAACCGTGTACAGTCAGTGGAGAGCCCGGCTGCCGCTGACGGCCATCACCCCGCTCCTGCAGCTGCACAGAGATCCAGAACATCCGTCCAGAGTCAGGTGACCACACGCCCGGCCGTGTACAGTCAGTGGAGAGTCCAGCTGCGGCTGACGGCCATCACCCCGCTCCTGCAGCTGCATGGGATCCAGAGCAATCCGTACAGAGTCAGGTTGACCACCGCCGGCTGTGTACAGTCAGTGGAGAGCCCGGCTGCCGCTGACGGCCATCACCCCGCTCCTGCAGCTGCACAGAGATCCAGAGCATCCGTACAGAGACAGGTGACCACCGCCCGGCCGTGTACAGTCAGTGGGGGCTCGGCATCTGGTTAAGCCTTAAATGCTGCAATCATTTTAGACCAACATTTCAGTTAATATTTGTTTTCTGTTTCTTCATCACAGAACAGAGAGGTTAAAGCAGGAATCGATGCTGGGACGAAAGCCATGCGGGAGCGGGAGGAGAAGCAGGAGATGAAGAAATACAAGTACACGGTCCTCAGAGTCCGGTTTCCGGATGGGTATATGCTACAAGGTGAGCGTCCCAGTGAACGATCATTTTTATTTGCTGGACATCCCCCTCCTTAAAGGGAATCTGTCGCCAATTTATTTAGTTTTTTTCTTATTAAACCAGCCCTGGATCCATGTTCTTTTCCTCTTCACCATTTTTATTTCCTGATTGTAGATTTCTCACTTCGGTCGTGAGACTTAGGAGCCTATGGACTGGATCAGACCCACTGACTTCTATAGAACAGTGTTGTGGGCATGCTTTGTGTGCAGGGAGGGGGACCTGTGACATCTATTGTGACTGCTGGATCCTGTGTTATCTATACACATTGGTGTCTCCTGTCAGTGTAACCCTGCTTGCGCTGATCATGAGCTGAAAATCTCTTTCTACAGAACAGGAAGTGTGAGACTATTCTCAGGCCTAGTGGCCAAAGTGAAAACTGCAGGACTTAAGAATTTAAAAAAAATATTGAAAGTCATAAGGAAAATTAAAAAAAAACAAAAAAAACAGAAACAACAATTCTTAAGAAATGTGTTTAGCATAAAAACAGTAAATCATTTTTTGATGACACCTTCCCTTTAAGGACAGGAATAGAAGACAAGTCCCTCTCCTGCCAGAGACTGCCTGCCTGGTAGTGGCGCTCCTCACCCTGGGGACCGAGGCGCCGCTGTTTTCGGAAGACCTGCTATGTTTTCCTCATGGTTCTAGTGAATGGCCTCCTGCGCGCTACTTGTTTCCAGCAGAGCCCGGGGCCGCGCAGGCGCCTCACACGCTGCATACTCCGCCCGTTTCCTGTACTCAGCCTTCTCTTCTGCATTTTCAGGGCTGTTTTACCCCAGAGAACGCTTGTCTGTCTTATTCGAATTTATCCGCCAACATCTGCAGAACGACTGGATCCCGTTTGAGCTCATCTCTCCTTGTGGCCAAAAGTTGGAAGATGAGAAGGTTCCATTCAGTGAGTGCGGTCTGGTGAGTAGCCGTGACTGAGGAGGGTACAAACCCTCTCCCCGATTCAGGGGGTCATGGATGACGCTGATAGAAATGCGCACTGGAGGCAGAAGGCGGATGGAATGGGTCACTGTACTCCTAGTGACTGTAACTAATCAGAGTCTGGTTACTAGGTATAAAGGGATGGTCCGGTTCCTTCTATATTATTAATCAGCCTCACTATGAGCTGCAGTGTATGCACAGACTAATGGGTTACATTTTTATGTGTTTTATACGTTTATTTTTGTGTGTATGGCAATAGGCGATGACGTTCCATCTGGTAAAATAGTAGATAAGGTTGGAAAAAACACCAGTCCATCGTGTCCAGCCCACAACCCCAGCGTGCTGGTCCAGAGGAACTACCCGGAAGATCCCTTGCATCTGCAAACGTTATTGAAGAGCCGGCTGGCCTGCTGACTAGTGCTTTACACACTTATTTTTATTATTATGTGTATGGCAATAAGCAATGACGTTCCTTTACTACTGCATACTCTACAGAAGAGGCGGCTAAATATTGCGCATGCGCACTAGTCAGGAGGCCGTTGCTGCTTTAGTTTAGCCACCACAGCCCTCCCCACATGCATTGTCCTACTTCCCTGTATAATAGGATGCCATGCACGGGGAAAGCTGCGGCAGCATCACTCTAGCAGCGACGGCCTCCTGACGAGTGCGGATGTGTATGGCAATAAATGATGAGCCATTCAGTAACAAAGTAGACAAGGTTGGGAAAAAAAACACAGATCCATAGAGTCCAACCCGCAACTGCACCGTGCTGATCCAGTGAAACTACCCAGAGGATCCCTTGCTACTGTGTACACTACAGAAGAGCTTGTCTGTTGAACAGTGCGCATGCGCGCTAGTCAGGAGGCCATCACTGCTTTAGTCTAGCCGCCACAGCCCTCCCCAAATGCGTTGTCACACTTCTCTGTATAGTATGATGCTGCACTTGGGGAGAGCTGTGGCAGCAACACTATAGCAGTGACGGCCTCCTGACTAGCGCGCCTGCGCATTATTCAGCAGTAGACCAAGGCCGTCGCTGCTAGAGTGTTGCTGCCACAGCCCTCCCAAAAGGCAGGATCATACTATACAGAGAAGTGTGACAATGCTTTTGCAGAAATGCTGTTTCAAAAATTCTTCTGTCCTCTTTGACCATTTTTAGTGTTTCTAGAGTGCTACTGATGTTGTATTGTGTTTGCAATGTGTCCAGGGAGAGCAGTGGCGGCTAGACTAAGGCAGCGACGGCCTCTTGACTAGCGCGCAAGCGCACTGTTCAGCAGACAAGCTCTTCTATAGTGTACACAGTAGCAAAGGATCCCATGGGTAGTTCCTCTGGATCAGCACGGTGGCGTTGTAGGTTGGACTCTATGGATCTGTGTTTTTTTCCAACCTTATCTACGTTGTTACTGAATGGATCATCACTTATTGCCATACACATCCGCATGCGCGCTCGTCAGGAGGCCGTCACTGCTAGAGTCTTGGTGCCACAGCTCTCCCCAATTGCAGCATCCTATTATACAGAGAAGTGCAACAACGCATTCGGGAAGGGGCAGTGGCTAAACTAAAGCAGCGACAGCCCCCTGACTAGCGCGCATGCATAATAGTCAGCAGGCCAGGCGCAGTTTTCATAGGGTATGCAGTAGTAAGGGAATGTCATTGCTTATTCCTATACACATAGTATTAAAAATAAACATATAAAACATACTAATGTATAACACAATCCATCAATAATCTGTCTATGCACCGTCGCCCATAAATGAGCCCAGTTAATAATAATCGGACGACCCCTTTAACCTGTTACTACTGTAATAACTTTATATCCTGAAAAGCGACTCCTATTAAAGGGGCCAACCACTAGTTTTATAAAAGACTGCTGGTCGGGAGCAGCGAAAATAAGTAAATTGCTTGTGACGTGCGCCCCATTCCAGCACCGCTGCTGCTCCCAGTGTTCCCCATTGATGACGTCACCTGAGACTGAATGGCACGTGACTGCTGTTGCCAGTGATTGGCCGCAATGTCACATGACCAGTGAACGTGATGTCATCAGTGGGGGGCACAAGGAGCAGCGATGGTGCTGGAGCAGAGCGGGCTCTGACAGATGAGGGGTTGTCTCACCATAGTTTCAGAGCCACCGGCATCTTCAGGCTCCCACTTCCTTGTCAGGCTGTGGGTGGTTCTATAGCAGTGATTACAAGATCAGCTCCATATTCCCAGCTCTTTTAATTGCACTGACATGACTGCAGGAGATGTCATCTATAGAGCAGAGAGCCTCCTCTCTATCTAATTAGAATGGGAGAGCAGGACGGTAACCAGAGAAACCTGTGTGCACTCAGAGGAGATAAGAAGTTTTATCTCCTGGCTAAGGTAAAAGAGCATTGTATTTGTAAAAAGTCTTGATTTAACATTCCCTACATGCTAAAGTAGTGAGACAACAAGGTTTTTGTTTTTTTTTCTTTTTAAGGCTTCCTGACCAGCTCACACTTTTTTTTAAATTGATGGACAAACCCTTTAAGAAACGCAAGAGGTTTTGCGGACAATAATGCCGCCCAAGGAACCTGGGAATAAAGTAAAATTTCCTTCTTTGTCACCTTCATCCGATTGTGTTGCAGATAGACTGATCTGATGAAAGGAGAGCTGGCTTTTCCATCCTGGGGGTAGAGCTGCATTGGGCGTCACAGAGGCCGGTGCCACATAATCCTGTTTATAATCTACGAAAAGGGATTATACTGAATAATAAGAGCTGTGAAGCAGCAGCGTCCGCCGACAGGATAAAATACACATGTATGCAGATTCCATTAAAGGGGTTTTCAGTAAAAAAAAAAAAAAAAATTGTAATCTATTGGGGGCCAGGTTGCTTACTTTACAGTAATTTGCCCTTCCAGCAGCACTGATATCCATAAAATAAAGCAACGACGTGCCTGCGGATCTTCAGCTGCTCCCTGGGAACTACAGCACCGTTGGGTTCTAGCGTCAGTGGTTGTGTTGTGGTTCCCTGAATCGGGGGTGGCAGTGGTGGTGTTATGGATGGAACCTCAAAGGGGCTCTACAGCCTAGTGGGGTCTCCAAATTATCCTAGGATATAAAGGTGCACTGAGAAAGAGATCACACAAAACACCCCAGTTGGTCTGAATACACTTTCTGTCTTCTTAAAATGGCAGGTTTTTATACTCTTTTACGTTAGTGGGATAAGAAAGCATCACATGGGCCTAACTGTTGGTCTGTGATTGGTAACATCCTTATTTGGAGTATACTCACTTAAGCTTAGGAATGTCCAAACCTTGGGTGTAGTCCCAGAAGGAATCTCCCTCTTGGATTATACAGCAGTTCTCTGTAAGCATAAGATGTAGCGGCCATTTTAGAAACACATTGGAGAGAAAAGAGTTATACAGGCAGCTTTTATGTGCCATGTGCAAAGGCATACGTGGTGTTATACTAACTAATACATCAAAAAGGAGACACAAAGGATCACACATATATCACCTCTGTTCGCATCCACATCAGTCCCCACTTGAGGCTTTGGTCTCATTTTAATCTTTCCCTGAAGGGGGACTGAGCAAGGCTGCAGCTCGTCCAGGCTTGACTTTTTGTAATCACATATATTTAGAAAAGTGATGAAATACCCATTTTGGAGGATCCCACGTCAACATTACATCGTGGCAAAACCCCTTTAAGGATGGTACCATCCTCTCTCGAATCTGGTGGTGGGAGCTGTATCAATCCCGGTTCGGCTGAGTTTAACCTGATCAAAACCCGTGCCTCAGTGTTGGGCAGCTAATTGTTATGGATGGAACCTCAAAGGGGCTCTACAGCCTAGTGGGGTCTCCAGATTATCCTAGGATATAAAGGTGCACTGAGCAAGAGATCACACCAAACACCCAAGTTGGTCTGAATACACTTTCTGTCTTTATTCTCAAAATGGCAGGCTTTTATAATCTTTTATATTAGTCGGATAAGAAAGCATCACATGGGCCGAGCTGTTGGGCTGTGATTGGTTACACCCTTATTTGGGGTCTACTCCCTTTAGCTCAGAAATGTCCGAACTTGGGGTGTAGTCCCGGAAGGAGGCTCCATCTTGGATTATACGCCAGTTATCTCTGTAAGCATAACAAAGCGGCCATTTTAGAAACGCATTAGAGAAAATAGTTATACATGCAGCTTTTTATGTGCCATGTGAAAAGGCATATGTGGTGTTATACTAACTAATACATTAAAATGGAGACACAAAGGATCACACATGTAACACTTTTGTTCCCATCCACAACAGTGGGGGTCCTAGAGGTCAGACCCTCACCGAGGAGGAAGACGTGTCCTAGTGCTGTGCCTACAGTGGCCATCATGGGCATACACCCCTAAGCAGTTGGTGATCCCCCTTAGTGCTCGGTGAGTTGTACCGTATGTGCTCTCATCTATATCAATCTTTGCAGGTTCCGTCCGCGTTGCTGACATTCCACTGGGATGAAGCCATCTTGGCCGATGTGAAGGCGACTGATGGATGCAACACAGAGAGCGTGCTGAAGCCAGACCTGCTAGCCGGCGCCATCGCTCTCTGATGGTTCTCAGAGCCTCGCCGCGACATCGAGAAGCTTTCCCACCGACTTTCCCAGAGCGTAAAATGCAACGTGTCTCTAAATGTTACCAAAATGTCTCTTACCTACTGATGTACAGAACTACCAGCTCTAGACCACGTACTCTGCAGCAATGGCGCCGCCCCATCGACTGCCATAGGTCATTTGGTTTAGATGTATAAAATGGTCACTGCCCTCGCCCCGAGTCCTGGTGACTGCAATGGTCGCACTCATTGGGGCTTATAGAGAACCACTGTGGCTCGTGTACATAGGTATTTCCATAAGCTTTAAGGGAGCTTTAAGTAAAATGGAGGAGAAAGACTTGAAATTAACAAAGGGCTCATGAAAATAACACAAGAATTATAAATGATGCTGCCGCTGTCCTGGCCCATAGAGGTGTAAGGATATCTACACCCAGCTTAGACAGATGGCGGAGGTATTGGTCATACATTGGCTGAGTAGAGCGGTAAGGCTCACACCATTGGGCTGTTTTCACATGGACAGTTTAGACGGAGGAATCATTGGTCATACAGGGGCAGGGTGAAGCTATAAGGTGCACACCATTGGGTTGTATTCATGTGTACAGTTTGGACATAGATGGAATTGTTGGTCCTACACAGGCAGAGTGAAGGCGTGAGGCGCACACCATTGGCCTGTGTTCACATTTACAGCTTAGATATAGACGGCGGAAGTATCAATCATCAGTGTCAAACTGGGGTGCTTAGGGCCTACTGGTGGAATTTCATTCTAGGGCCCTCCAGGGCAGTTGACTCTTTGAGGCCCTCCAGTGGAGTGGATTCTTTGGGGTCCACCAGTTGGGTCAGACTGAGGTGCCTGGGGCCCCCAAGTGGAGTCAGACTGCGGTGGCTGGGGCTCACCAGTGGAGTCAGACTGCGGTGGTTGGGGCTCACCAGTGGAGTTGATTCTAGGGGTCCACCCTACAGCTTCTGAACATGCCTTTCTGCCTCTCACAAGGATGGATATGCAGTATAAAATGAACTCCAGGTCGGCCATGCTCAGGGGTTCATCTGGGCTTTCCTCTGTGGGTCAGTCCCAGCCTGTCGATCATACAGGAGGAGAGTGACGCTGTAAGGCGCACAACATTGGGCAGTATTCACATGTACGGTTTCGACGTAGATGGAGGCATTATTGGTCAAACAGGGGCAGAAAGAAGCTATAAGGCGCACACCATTGGGCTGTGTTCATGTGTACAGTTTGGACATAGATGGAAGTATTGGTCATAGAGGGGGAGACTGAAGCTGTGAGGTGCACATCATTGGGCAGTATTCACATGTACAACTTAGACATAGACAGCAGAAGTATCGATGATCAGTGTCGAACTGGGGTGTATAGGTTCTAGGGCCCACCAGTGGAGTTGATTCTTGGGGCCCACCAGTGGAGTTGATTCTTGGGGGCCACCATTGGAGTTGATGCGTGGGGCCACCAGTGGAGTTGGTCCTTGGAGTCCACCCTACAGCTTCTGAACATGCCTTTCTGCCTTTTATGCAGTATAAAAGAAACTTCAGGTCTGGGGTCCCGCTGCGTCTTCCTCGGTGGGTCACTCTTCGCCTGTTGTTCATACATGGGGAGACTGACGCTTTAAGGCGCACACCATTGGGCTGTATTCACATAAATGTGGTTGCAGCTTATTTGCACCACACAGATCCTGCAGCCATCATTCATGCATTTCCCTGGGAACGTGCACATCCTCCAGTCACAATACAGCGTGGGATGCAGAGTGCGTGTATGCACTAGAAAAGATGGTGTACACTCACCGGCCACTTTATTAGGTACACCATGCTAGTAACGGGTTGAACCCCCTTTTACCTTCAGAACTGCCTCAATTCTTCGTGGCATAGATTCCACAAGGTGTTGCAACGATGCTCAATTGGTACCAAGGGGCCCAAAGAGTGCCAAGAAAATATTCCCACACCATGACACCACCAAACCACCAGCCTGAACCGTTTGATAACAAGGCAGGATGGATCCATGCTTTCATTTTGTTGACGCCAAATTCGGGACCCTACCATCCAAATGTCGCAGCAGAAATCGGGGACTCATCAGACCAGGCAACTTTTTTTTCCAATCTTCTACTGTCCAATTTCGATGAGCTTGGGCCAAATTGGAGCCTCAGTTTCCTGTTCTTAGCTGAAAGGGTGGCACCCGGTGTGGTCTTCTGCTGCTGTAGCCCATTTTGCCTCAAAGTTGGCCGTACTGTGCGTTCAGAGTTTGCTCTTCTGCCTACCTTGGTTGTAAGGGTTTGGGTATTTGAGTCACTGTTGCCTTTCTATCAGCTCGAAACAGTCTGCCCATTTCCCCTTGACCTCTGGCATCAACAAGGCATTTCCGCCCACAGGACTGCCGCTCACTGGATGTTTTTTCTTTTTTGGACCATTCTCTGTAAACCCTAGAGATGGTTGTGCGTGGAAAAATCCCAGGAGATCAGCAGTTTTCTGAATACTCAGACCAGCCCTTCTGGCCCCCAACAACCATGCCACGTTCAAAGGCACTCAAATCACCTTTCTTCCCCCATACTGGGTGCTCGGTTTGAACTGCAGGAGATTGTCTTGACCATGTCTACATGCCTAAATGCACTGAGTTGCCCCCTGTGTGATGGCTGATTAGAAATTAAGTGTTAACGAGCAGTTGGACAGGTGTACCTAATGAAGTGGCCGGTGAGTGTATATCACACTGAGAACTCGATCCGAGACGAGAACCTGACCCAGAAGTGAGGACATCACAGCTGCAGGGCGGAGTGTGTATCATGTCTATGGCCCCTCTAGCCCTATATACACTACTCCCAAGAAGTTAGGGATATTTGGCTGAAATTTCAGGATGAACGTAAAATTCCTTTAACATTTTTTTTAATGCCCCTGTAGAGGCAGTAAATGTCCCGTCTCTCCCCTGTAGAAGCAGTAAAGGCCCCGTCCCCTCCCTGTAGAGGCGGGTAAATGCCCGTCTCTCCCCCGTAGAGGCAGTCAATGCCCCGTCTCTCCCCCGTAGAGGCAGTAAATGCCCTCTCTCCTGTAGATGCAGGTAAATTGCCCCGTCTCTCCCCTGTAGAGGCGGTAAATGCCCCGTCTCTCCCCTGTAGAGGCGGTAAATGCCCCGTCTCTCCCCCTGTAGAGGGCGGTAAAAAATGCCCCGTCTCTCCCCGTAGAGGCGGTAAATGCCCCGTCGTCTCTCCCCCCGTAGAGGCGGTAAATGCCCCGTTCTCTCCCCCGTATGAGGCGGTTTAAATCGCCCGTCTCTCCCCGTAGAGGCGGTAAACGCCCCGTCTCTCTCCCCGTAGAGGCGGGAAACCCCCGTCTCTCTCCCCCGTAGAGGCGGAAAGCCCCGTCTCTCCCCGTAGAGCGGAAACGCCCCGTCCTCTCCCCCGTAGAGGCGGCAAACGCCCCGCCTCTCCCCCGTAGAGGCGGCAAACGCCCCGTCTCTCCCCTGTAGATGCAGTAAGTGCCCTCAGGTTCACTCTCCCCTAGATGCAGAAAGTGCCGTTCATTGCCCCGTCTCTCCCCAGTAGAGGCGGTAAATGCCCCGTCTCTCCCCAGTAGAGGCAGGAAACGCCCGTCTCTCCCCCGTAGAGGCGGGAACGCCCCGTCTCTCCCCTGTAGATGCAGTTGTCCAGCTGTTCAGGGTTGCAGGACTTTCTGCACAACGTGCTGATTTCTTACGTGGAGCTTAATGGCAAAATTCCCAACAGGTGTTTGATCCCTGAGTCGCTCAATACATTTAGGGGATTAATGTGAATTATGATGTAAACCGTCCTCCTCATCCTGCTCTTCACATTGTGACATCATGAGAACAAGACGACACCTTAAAATTGATCAGCAGGACCTCGCAAGTGCCAGGCTTCAAGCAGGATGTTCTCAGACGGAAGTGGCCACTGAGCTCAGAGTGTCATCAGCAGGTGGTATCAGAGATACAGAGAGACTGGATGAGTCACAGAAAGGCAAAGAAGTGGACGTCCTTTGTCTCCATCACAGACTGATGAGCGCTTCATTGTAAACAATGCCCTGCGGAGCCGGATGATGATGCCGCACAACTCTAGGCAGGTTTAAGGGAGGTGAGAGTCACCAAGTGTCAAATCAGAGCATTCGTAACTGGCTACATCAGCGTGGTCTGAGTGCTAGATGCCCTGACTGCACCGCCATCATCGTCTGGGCCAGGGAGCATCTATGCTGGATGAGGGACCAGTGCTCCTCCGCGCTGTTCAGTGATGAAAGTCGATTCACTCGGACCAGAAATGATGCTGGAGACTTCACGGAGAGCGCTATGCATCAGCCGGGTCAGGTCCCCATTGTCTAGCACGAAGATGTAACCAGTTACGAATTGTCTGATGTGACACTCAGCGCCTCTCACCTCCCGGTGCCTGGAGTTGTGCGGCATCATCATCCGGCTCCGCAGGGCACTGGTTATAATGAAGTGCTCATCAGTCTGTGATAGAGACAAAGGAAGTTCACTGCTTTTCCCTTCTGTGCCTCTTCCAGTCTCTCTGTGTCTTTGATACAACCTTCTGATAGTCACTGCTCCTATAGGAAAGAATCACCTTCTGTGTTCGGGTAGAAACCTTCTCCCCCGTAGAGGACGCCCCCTTGTTATGGACCCAGTCCTCCCTATGAGTGGTTCAGAGCTAGGGGAAGATCTCTGTGCTGCCTGCTAATAAATGTATCCCTAGTTATCAGGACGCCCCCGTGTTATAGATCCAGGACGGGGTAGAATAGATCCTGGAGATCCCTGATATATTTTTCCTGAAATCACAGTTGCTGGTTTTCGGAGGAGCCGCAGGTGATCGCTGCTGGAGAGGTTGTGGGTCGGGCGTCTGCCTGATGAGCTTTGCCAGTTCTGGCCAGATTGAGATGTCGCCTTCACACTTGGGTACAAGGAAAATTTGTAAGGAAACTGGTAACAACGCGACGTCCAGCCACCGGTTTTGGCACAGTCACAATTCGGCTTGCAAAGCCATAGCGGCTCATAGCCTAGCGTTTATACGACTCGAGCCTCGGCCGGGACCTTCTGGAATCCCCTTCAGAGACCCTCCAGAATCCTCAGCCAGGACCCCTGCAATCCTTGACGGGCTCTGTACATAATGCTCCCCACATCTCCTCAGCTCTGCAGTTTATATTCCCGTGCACACGATTTTAGAATAAATCTATTTTGCACTTTGTGTTTTCTGCTTTCACTTCTTAAAGGGATTGTCCACCTCTGGTTTCACTTTCTAAACATCTTAATTAAGACCTTTTAACATGAAAAAAGTTCTACTCGCCCCTCCCCTCGCTCTTCCCAGTGGTGCCCCAGCCACCGGTCTATATCCTTTCTTTGTCCTGTCCGTCACCTCCACAGACGTCACACACCCCTCAAACACATCTCTGGTAAATTTTTAAAAACTTATGTAAGGGAAGGGGCCCTATCTAAAAGAAAAGCAACATAGAGACGGGGGCCCCGTGACCACTCTCCAGTGGGGGATTTTTAAAAACCCAAGGAAAAGGTGAGCGTAAACTTTTTTTTAAAATTAAAAGCCCCAAAACCCAAATTTTAAAAGGTTTTAAAAACCAGCAGTTTCGGGAGCCACAGCCAGCTAAAGGCCCCCAAATTCCTTTTTCAGGCGGTGGGGGGGTTTCTACAGCTTCGGGCCCTCCCCCTTCCGGGGTTCAGGCCTTTTGGGAAATTTTCCTACAGCTTCAGGCCCCAAAACTTCCTGTTAAAGGGGGCTGTGGGCGGTTTCAAAACATTTTTTAAAGGCCCCCAAACGCCTGCTAAAAGCTGGGGCCCATTTCTACAGTTTAAACTCCCACTTCCTGCTCGGGCCGTGGACGTTCTAAAGTTTCCCAGGCCCCAAAACCCTGCTCAGAGCTTGGACATTTTCTACAGCTTCAGGCCCCCTACTTTCCTGCCAGGGTTTGGGGGGCGGTTCTGCACTTCAGGCCCCACCCCCTTTTTCAGGCTGAGGGCATTTCCCTATAGCTTCAGGCTCTCCCACTTCCGGGCCCACCCTGTGGGGGGGATTTACAACTTCAATTTTTTTGCTTCCGGGTTCGGGCGGGGCGGGTCTACATTTTTAAAGGCCCTCCCATTTTCCTGTTCGGGGTGTGAGCGGTTCTATAGCTTCAGGCCTCACTTCCCCTTTTAAAGGCCCGTGGGGGGTTTTCAACAGCTTCAGGCCCCCCAACTTCCGTTCAGTGTGGGGGTTTGGTTCTAAAAATTTTTAAAATTTTTCTGTTTTTCCCTGTTGGCTGGGGATCTACATTTTCGGGCTCCCCACTTCAGGGGTAAAAATCTGGGGGTTTGGTCTATAGCATTTGACCCGTACGGGCTCGCTAGTCCAGCGGGACCCCTTTTAAACAGGGGAGAAAAATGCGGAGGTTTAAAATCTGTAGTGTAAGTTTCTAAAGGTAAACACTTGTTATTAACTTAGGTAAACAATCTCAGGTGGTAGAGATAAGACTCAGGAGGGAGGGACCCCACCATGGTGGGAGGGGGTTTCAGTTTGACCCAAATCGGACGGGAGGGGAAGCAAGAGCGGGGTTGTTAAACCTAAACTAATAAAATCTATTTATCCCCCGGGAAAAAAAGAAAAAATCAGAGGTGCAATGTATTTGGTAATAGTCTTCATTTACTCTTCCCTTCATGATAAAAAACTTTATTTAAAAAGTTAAAAAAATTGGAAAAACCCTTTTTAAAGGGGCGCAGCAGTTTTTTTTTTTTCCTCTCCCCCCGTTTCCCCCCTGTTTTAGCAGTTGGTCTTTTTGTATTGCACTAGGATCGGGTCCACACATTGTAAGGGCAAAAAGAAATTTTTTTTTCTCATTTTTGGGGAAAAGGAATTTTGGGAAAAATTTTTTTGCGGGAAACCGGGGGGCCCCGCCCCGGGGAAGAGTCCCCCCAGCTTTCAGACATATCAAAAATTTGGAACAGGGCCCCCACCCAAGTCCAGGCAGGAGTGGTTTAGTGGGGTTTCCCGTCCCCGGCAAGTAAAAACCCCTCTGGTGAAACCCAAAGGGTGTTAGAAAGTTGGGCTTTCCCCCCCTTCCCAAAATGATTTTACAGGGGGGCCCCTTTGGTTTACAGGGCTTGGGGAGGGGGCCTCCAGGTCCCGGGAAAGATTGTGCTTTCCCATTACATTTTGCCCCAAGGGTGGGGGAACATGGACAATGACATACACTGCGTGCACGAGTATTGGCAGGGCAATTTTAGAAGAGATTCCCCATGTTTTCTGGGCCAAAAAATTACTGTGGAAAGAAAGGGCCCGATTATTATTATTATTATTATTATTATTTAATTTTTAAAGGGCCCTTGATTCCAGGCCTGTACATTCAAGGGGTTACATACATAACATTTCATAACGAGTTTCATGATAAGGGATAATACAATTGCAAAGACAGAGGGAGGAGGACCCTACCCGCGAGGGTTAAAAATCTACAAGGAGGTGGAAAAAATTTTATATTTGGTACAGTGGAATCGCAGACCCGGGCCCGAAAAACAAACATTTATACTGAAAGGGGGAGCAAAAAAAAGAAACCCCCCCACAGAGGGGGGGAAGGAGTTATCTTCACCAAATTTTAACCCCCTCTTAGGCTTTTTTTGGGGGGTTTCCCAGTATATTTTGTGGTGCAGTAAATGATACCATTAAAAAGTCCACATGGTCCCACAAACACCAAGTCCTTATTTGTCTCTGTGGATGGAAAAACAAAAAAAACTTCTTGCTCTGGGACTGCGGGGAGGAAAAAAAGAGCCCAGAAATGATGACACAGGTGTGTGTGGGGGGGGGTTATAAGTTTGTCAGTACATTAAACTTCCCCGGGCCCCGCCGGGGGTGGGGGGGATTTTTATTTTGGGAATAAACTGGAGACCCCTGTACCAATACTCCAGACTTTAATTTTTAAACAAATCGAAAAAATACCTTAGTTTTTCTAATGGCCCAAACCCAATTTAACTCATAACGGCCAAATGGGCTTTTAACAAAAACACTCAGCAACCAATCAGCGCCCATAGCCACCATTCCCAGGGCCCCTAGCTTTCCCAAAAAACCCCCCAACTACAGTAAACCAAATTTAGAAACTCACAAGCGACCAAACAAAAACCCAAAACAATCAATAAGAAACCCCAAAGGGAAACCCAAACACACCCCCACAGGGAAACAATCCCTTTCCCGTAAAACGAAACCCAAACCGACCCCAAACAACCAATCAGAGGGCCCATAAGACCAATCCAAACCCATAGCCCCCCAAACAAGCCAAGCCCAAACCCTCAGAAACCCCTAACCCCAACCAAAACAGCTTGAAATGGTAGTACCTTTTAAAGGGGGTAATTTTGTCCCCTTTTGGGGTCCAAATTAGCTTTGAAAAAAAACAAAGGGTTTCACCAAAAAAGAGATTACAACACGCCTTTGAAGATTTAAAAAAACTTTTCTGCCTTTATTCCCCCAAAAGGGAGCTTTTTTTTTTATGATTTTAAAAATAATAAAAAATTTAAAAAAAAGACACAAAAATTTACACATAAATATAAAACCTTTTTTCCCACCACAACCTTTTTCCCCCCTTTAACTTTGGGCTCATTTTAAACTTTCCATCCTTTTTTTTTATCCAAACCCTTTGCCACCCTACCTCGCCCCGAATTGGAGGGCGGCCCCGCAGACTAGCCCTGGTACGCCCTAGATCACCCTACACTACTATGGTCTAATTCTTTGATGAGACGTGCGGTTGCAGAGGGGAGTAGATGACTTTCCGGAGCACTTCTGACGTCAATGGTCTCATGAAATAGTGTCTTAATGTCCACATCATCATAGGTTCAGGCTTTGGACAGCTGAAGGGTGTGGTAGCGCGCTGTCTCATAGAGGCCAGGCCGTGGACAACCTGTTCATCAGATGGGAGTGTCTGGGCCCACAGCTTTCACAAATAGTTTCCTCAAACAAGGGAGAACACAACAACAAACAATTAGAGCAAGAATTAGCAGCACAATCAATATGGCAATACCTATCTGGGCAAGCATTCCCTGCCAACCCTTAAACCATGAGGTAAACCACTGTTCCCAGGGGTTTAATTCTTCTGAGAGATCATCTAGCTTTCTAATGGCCACAGTGACCTTCCCATTCGGTCCTGTATTATCTGGGATAAAAGTACAGCAGGTTTCTCCGATCATTTTACACACTCCTCCTTTCTCAGCCAACACCATGTCCAGGGCCATCCTGTTCTACCAGGCTACAGCAGAGGTTGGGCCCTCCTGATCTGCCAGGCCCTGCAGGGCATCTCTGGTGTAATTTACAAATCTCTGCTGGTTTGTAATTTATATGTATTTTTATCCAATCTACATTATTGTTGACAGTGATTATCGGTAGCAGAGATTCAAACCCAAAAGCCACTAAATCCCTTAAACTCATCAGGGACCCCCCTTGGGACTCCTATAGCATCAATATGCACATGGGGGTCAAAGCTGCCCTTTGTGGAGGCTTCTCTTCTCCTCCTGGCTCTCAATGTGTCACTATCTTCTGACCCCTCACTCAATATATGGAATGGGATGAGTAACTTAGTAAGGGTACATTGTCTTGTCCAGTTGCCCTCTAGCCTGATCCTAAGCTTAAGATCTCCACATATCCAATATATGCCCCCTAGGGATTGGACCTGATCTTGTAGAAGGCTGCCACTGATGTTACTGTATGTGAAGCAATACCCCTTCTTGGGGAATTTCCCCAGGAATCTGCCATTTCCCATTCTACTGGTATAACAGGTGTAATTGCCTGGGTAGACTGTGAACCCAACTGTTGGCTTTTTGGATGATTGGGTACTCGGCCTTCCAGTCCTCACAGGCAGCAGGATCTGTGGGGGTGTTGGTGTATAAACTAAGAAAACATTCTTGTGCTGCCTCTGTAATATCTAGTGGGACAGTGCCTATATGGGGTCTGGCAGCTGAAGAGACATAGCAGTTTGTTATGTTGGGCAGCTGTATATTTTACCCAATCTAGCCACAAGTTTTTATCTGAGAACCCAGTCTCTACCCTTATAGTATCATAAAGGGGAGGATCAGCCATGGCTGTCATGCCCTGAAAGTCTGCAAATGGGGCATTAGGGGTTTTACCGGTGGGGGTTTGCTGGACTCCCAACCATTTCTCTGGGTCTGTATTCATGTCCTTCAACTGAATTTTTTCTTTAAAACTCCGTAGCGTTAGGGGCATGCTTTCACCTGGTACTCCAGTCTTGGCCAACCTCATTCTAGGGAGTAGGGGTTTCCCCTGTTTATCTTTCCTATTTAAGGCAGTCTGTGGTCTATACCCCCAGTCTTTCCCTGTGTTCCAACCCACAGCATCCCAGTAATAACAAGAGGGTCCCCAGTACTCATCTATCACACACAAATATATACAGCGTGCAGCAGAAGATTGCTCATTGTAGATGTTGCACTGTATGGGAACCTCGGGACAGCATAATACATCACAAAAATCAAAGGAATATGTGGCCATGTGAGCACTGGATGAGTTAAAGCAAAGGGAACTATCCCTCTCTCATTGGTAATGGCCACTGATGGGTTCTGCCCAAGAGTTAACACAACATAGCTACTTAACGTTAGTAAGAGCACCGTCTGCTTCATCTCTGGGGGCTGGAGCGATCTTGGAGTGCGAAGCGTGGATCCAGTTGGGCTTTCCTGCCGCCTTGACAGATGTGGTCGTGGTCATCAGGACTTGGTACGGCCCTTCGAATCTCGGCTCCAACGTCTTACGCACAAACTTCTTCACGTAGACCCAGTCTCCAGGCTGTAGTTTATGGGCAGCAACATCCGAGTCTGGGTCTGGAATGGAAGAGAAGACTCTGGAATGTATAAGAGAAAAACTCTTTTAGCCAATGCAGTAACATAAGAGGTCATAGCATCATTTTGTAGCTGCAACTGCTGAGTGGAAATATGCACCTAACCTGGGGGCACTGCCAAACAGGATCCATAGGGGGAGAGAGCTAACTTTTCCCGGGGCATGTACCTGACGCTAAACACGGCTATGGGCAGACTGTCTGGCCAGGGCATGCCAACTTCTCTTGCTGCTTTGAGCATTCTGGACTTCAGGGTTCCGTTCATTCTTTCCACTGCTTTCCGGATGGTATGGGGTGTGCAAAGCGAGATTACTCCCCTATGCTGTCCATACTTCCTTCATCAGGTTGGCTGTGAACGCTGGTCCCTGATCACTCTCAATCACTTCTGGAACTCCGTATTGGCACACAATTTTGTCAGAAGCTTCTTGGCCGTTGTCTTTGCTGTGATATCGGCCACAGGGAACGCTTCTGGCCATCCTGCAAACATATCCACAATGACGAGGGCATATTCGTATCTTCCTGACTTGGGCATCTGTATGTGGTCAATCTGGATCCTTTGGAAAGGGTGGAGAGGTTTTGCAGATGTTTGGGGGGTACTTTACCGGCTACCCATGGTTGCATAAAGAAAAGGTGACACAGGCTCTGGTGAATGAGTAAGTGAGTGTATAAATTCCAGGTGCTAGGTACTACATGTCAATCAATACATTCATCAACATCATAGACAAATGTCCAGCCCATGAGCCCACAGTACAACAACAGGATATAGGGCCCTTGGCCGACAAGGGCGTCTGCCAACTCTGTAAATCCCATCTTCTCCTTCCTTAGCTCCTTTCTTCCTCCAAGCTCCTTTTTCTGCATCCTCTGCTTGTTGTTGCAATTTGCATAGCAGACGCTTGGATGGATAATCTGTAATTGCTGGCTCTTGCGTGACCATAATGGGTGCACAGTCATCCTTTAAGGCCGCTTCCTTTGCCACTTTGTCAGCCCTGTCATTCCCTTTTGCCTCTTCAGTGTTGTGTTTTCCGTGTGCCTTTACTTTTAAGACAGCGACCTTCTCTGGCAGTATGAGCGCATTCATGCGTTCTCTGATGGCTTTCTCATGCTTGACTGGAGTCCCCGCTGCTGTCAGGAATCCTGATGGGGCCAAAGTCATGCGCCACTCCATAACATTTTCTGGAGTTTTGTGTAAATGTTGGCTGTCTTGCCTTGGCCAGTTTTGCAGCTTTTGGGCAAAGCTCTAATTCTGCTTCTTGTGCCGACTTATATGAAGGTAAGCTTTTTACCACCAACACAGCATCCATCGTTGTAACTGCATATCCTGTGCGATAACAGCCTTGTTCATCTGCAAATCTGGATCTATCCACATAGATGACATACTCTGGATTTGTGAGTGGTTCTTCTGAGACAGACGGGAGATGGGATGTCTCCATTTGCATCACTTCAAAACAATCATGAGTGTGAGTATCCTCATTTTCTGTCTCTCCTACCTCCTCCATTCCACTATCTTTTTTTTTTTTTTTATAAACATATTTATTTGATTTTCTTATTTTTAAAACATAAAAAAACAAAACACGACTCTGTCATGTTACAGATCAGATCCAAATTTTTGCTTTCCAGGCCCGTGCCTGGACCATAGTAGCATCATGTACAAAGCTAAACATGTACAAAACAAGGCAATCTACACAGACATCGACAACATATACAGCGCATAGAAAGAGAACCAATACGCGTGCGTCTTCTCTTCTCTTAAAGACCCTGTGTTTATGCGAAACCCCAATTTCTGCAGACTTCTATAGACCCCTCTATCATCTGGGTCAACCTGGTAAATGTCATGCTGCGCCTAATGTGATTATGTCTCTCACACCCGGAGCCTCCCCAAAGTACCACTGATCCCTTCCTTACAGTACCAGCCCGTGTATTTGAAAGTTTGCATCAGAGCCTTAATTTCCCTGTCCGAATAGTGGGACTCAATAAAAGTTCGCCATCGTCTGAAGAAACCCTTAGTGCGAGCCTCTTTGTGTCTTTCTGTCTCGAGCCTATTAGCAACCAAATAGTCCTCTAGCTGTTTCATGACCCCGCTAAGCGGTGGAAGAGTTTGGCTTGATCCACTGGCTGAAGTTAGGACAGCAGTTTCGCAGCCATCAGGGCTAATATGTATTATTCCTGGATAGGCGGGCGTGCCCTCCTCCCCCCCTGAAGAGTTTCCCAGGTCACGTTCAGGGGGTCTGGGAGAGTGAAATATCAAAAGGTCATAGTTTCTTTGCAGTGTAACCCCAAAGTGCACCCCGATATATCGGACTATGCTGTCCCAATATTGCTGCGAGACACTGCATTCCCATAAGCCATGCCAAAGATCGGTTTTTTGAGTGCCAACTTGGGCAGTGCTGGAGCCTAACAGGGGAACTCTGGAGACGGGCAAATTAAAAGGCGTAGATGGCATTATGAATTATTTTAAGAAAAGTTTCACGCCAAGTCTCACATATGACATGTTTGCATACCGCTCCCAGGCCCTGGAGAATGGTTTCTGGGATTTCGGTGTCACCTAGACGGCGTTGCCAGAACTTAAAAGCCTGGTCACTTGCCCGCCTCTGGCACCATCCTCTCACAGTATTGTACAGGCCAGAGAGGGTGCAAGTGTCCCTGTGAGAAGTGACAAAAATGTCATAGTCGTTTAGGACAGTCTCCTTTGAGATATCCTTCAGCCTGCTTCTGCAAAAGTAAAACAGTTGGTACGCAGCAAGCATGTGCGTGCCAGGTAGTGCAAATTTTTCGAGCATCTCTTTAGGCGTGAGCCATCTATTCAATGTTTCGTGCATTAGCTGCCCCGCGGTCTTTAGACCCCTAGCTTTCCAAAGGCGAAACATAGAGTTGGATTGTCCCTGAGGAAACTCCGGATGACCCCATAATGGCATGTCCTTAGATATCGCAAAGGAGAGGCCTGTTTTTTTCCGGAATTCCTTCCAGACCATAAGTGTGTTGCGGATCAGTGCCGAGGTTTTAATTGGGCCAGGCAGCTTGGGGTACCTAGTGTGGAACAAGGCCCGGGGATGCCAGGGGCGCATGAGCTCTCTTTCCATTCCACTATCTTCTCCTGAGAGTGGAAGGAGGGTAGCTGGATTGAGTACGTTGCATCTCATGAGCATTACATTGTCCGGTATGAGGAGAGAACATTGGAGTCTCAGATGTCGTGCTGCCGACATGTGCTTAGGCAGTGTCTGATTCAAAATGGCAGGGGATTTTCAAAGAGGCGCCAAGATGATGAGAGAGTGTCCAAATATGATATCCGCTGTTATCCAGCAGCACTTTGGGGGCCCAAAAAGCAAAAACAGGA